>LPNX010949490.1:354196-366110 GCA_001517045.1 Pseudotsuga menziesii | reverse complement strand
CTCTCTCTCTCTCTCTCTCTCTCTCTCTCTCTCTCTAAATCACAAAAACACACATACTTTTCCTCTAACATTTACTAACCCCATCTCCAACCTTCTCTCCAACCTACTCCAAGTACACCTCATCGTCACTACTCTCTCTCCCTCTCAACTCCCTAACACCCCCTCCTCACCTCTCTTTAACACATTATCACTAAACCTAACCTCCCCTCTTTCTCCATAACACTACTTATACTCTCCCTAATCCCCTATATTTCTCTTTCTTACTCTCCCTTCGACAGAACACCTCTCTCTTTATGTCTCCTAATCCCACTTTCACTACCACTTATAAACCCTGATATATCTCTCTCTATATAAATTCCTTAATCTCTCTATCACTCAGCCCCACCCTATACCCACCTCTCTCTCTCTCTCAACCTCCTAACATATAGTATCCCCCTCACTAAATTTATCTCTATATTACTACTCTAAATACACCTAACAATCACCCCTATCTCTCTCCCTCAACCCTGTAACAAACTCCTCTCTATCTCTTACACTATAACTACCCCTAACTACCCCTCTCTCACCCTTATGCCATTCATACTCTCCTTAAATTTTCTCTCTTTATCTCTCTTACTCCCCCTCCTTCTAAACCCTTCTCTCCCATTCTCTCCTCTAATCAGCCCCCCCCCTTCAACTTATGACCCCTGCATCTCTCTCTCTCTCTATTCCCCTATCCCACCACTATTCCACCTTGTTTTTCTAATTATCCTAACCATACATAAATTCTTACCAACCATACCTTGATATATATCTATTTCTCTCCCATGACTATTCTCATTTTCCCTTAGAACTAATCACCAAAACCCTCTTTCCACTCACCCCCTAGATCTCTCTCTCTCATCTCCTCCTCCACCTACCCCTAACCCTATGCCTCTCTCTCTCCCCCCTAACCTGCTAACCCCATGCCTATCTCTCTCTCTCCCTCTCTGAAACTTACCACTACCCCTAACCACCTCCTCTCTTCCTTACTCTCTCTCTCTAGCACTTTATAACCCTCTTTGTCATTCACTCTCTCCCCTACTCCACTGCTTACACCTAGTCCCCACCCCTACCTCTCTCTCCAAACCCTCAAACACTCTTGCCCCCCACCTCTCTCTCTCTCTCTCTCTCTCTCTCTCTCTCTCTCTCCTAACACAACACTATCTTTCTCTCCTACTCCATTTACCCCCCATCTCTTCCTCTCTCCCTCTCCTCTCTCTCGTTACCCCCCTGTCTCTCTACCCCCACCATATACCTAGTACTCTTTATCACCCTCTCTCTCTAACATCTACTAACACCCTCTCTAAAATTCTCTCTACCCTACTAATCCACCTACACCTAACCACCACCCCAATTTCTCTCAATCAACCCCCTAATCCCCTCACTTCTCTCATACACTATCACTACCCCTAACCACCCCTCTCTCTTCCTAACACCACTCATATTATTCATAAACACTTATATTCCTCACTCCTACTCCAATTACCCCTAATCCCCCTCCCCATACTAATTACCATTTATCTCTCTCTCTCTAACCCATCCCTATACGCAACCGTTTCTTTAACATCCCTAACCATCACTAAATCCTTACCCCCCACCTTGGTATTTATCTATTTCTCTATTGAAACCACCCTCCTCCTACCCCTAATCGTAGACATCATCCTTCAACTTGCCCCATGTGTCTCTCTCTCTCCCCTCTATTCTAATTCACCTATGCCTAACCCCACCCATATCTCTCTTCCCCAACCCCCTAACAACCCCCTTATCTATCAAAGATAGTATGAGTACCCATAACCCCCTCCCCTCTCTAAGTAACCTCCATCCTACTCTCCCTAACTCCCCTCTTACTCTCCCTAAACTTAACTAAACTCTCTCTCTCTCTCTCCCTCCCCTCTCTCCCTCTCTCTCTAACATGCACAAACAAACACACCCATATAATCCTCTATTTACCCTTACACCACACCTACTCATCCCCCTAATTCTCTTTCTCTCTTTCTCTCTCACATAACCTACTCATCCCCCTAATTCTAATCCACCTCCTTTATCTCTGTCTTACATGATTTCCCCAACCCTCACTAACGCCCTTTCTCACTCTCTCACCCTACTCTCTCTCTCTCACACACACACAAACACACACACACTTTTCCCATAACATTTACTAACCCCATCTCTAACTTTCTCTCCAACCTACTCTAACTAGACCTCACCTTCACTGCTCTCTCTCCCCCTCAACTCTCTAACACCTCCTCCTCACCTCTCTCTAACACACTATCACTAAACCTAAACTCCTCTTTTTCTCCATAACACTACTTATACTCTCCTTAATCCCCTCTATTTATTTTTATTACTCTCCCTCCAACTAAACACCTCTCTTTGTGTCTCCTAATCCCACTTTCCCTACCACTTACAACCCCTAATATCTCTCTCTCTATATACCTCCCTTGATATCACTACCCCTCCACCCCAACCTATACCCACCCCTCTCTCTCTGTCTCATTCCCTTAACTTGTAGTGACCCTCGCTCTAAATTTCTCTCTATATTACTACTCCACCTACACCTAACAACCACCCCTTTCTCTCTCCCTCAACCCCCCAATAAACCTCTCTCTATCTCTTACACTATAACTACCCCTAAATACCCCTCTCTCACCCTAAATCCATTCATACTCTCCCTAATTTCCTATCTTTCTCTCTTTCACTCCCTCTCCCTCTAAAAATTTATCTCTCAGTGTCTCCCATAATCCTCCTCCCCCCACTATTTACTACCCCCCATCCCTCTCTCTCTCTCTCACTCTTACAAACAAACATAGCCATATAATCCTCTACTTAGTCCTAAACCACACCCCTCTATCTCTCCAAATACCCTAGAACCTCTGTATCTCTCTCTCTCTCACATAGCTTACTCATCCACCTAATTTTAATCCACCTCCTCTATCTCTGTCTCACATCCTCTCCCTAACCCTCACTAACCCCCTTTCTCACTCTATCACCCTACTCTCTCTTTCTCACTCTCTCTCTCTCTCTCTCTCTAACACACAAGCACACACACCCACACTTTTTCCCTAACATTTACTAACCCCATATCTAAATTTCTCTTCAACCTACTCCAACTACACCTCACCTTCACCTCTCTTTATCCCTCTCAACTCCCTAACACCCCCTCCTCACCTCTCTCTAACACATGATCACTAAACCTAACCTCCACTCTTTCACCATAACACTACTTATACTCTCCCTAATCCCCTCTATTTCTCTTTCTCATTCTCCCTCAAACTAAACACTTCTCTCTTTATGTGTCCTAATCCCATTTTCCCTACAACTTATAACCCCTGATATTTCTCTTTATCTATCTACCACTCTTTATCTCTCTATCCCTCACCCACACCCTATAGCCACCTCTCTCTCTCTCTAATCCTCTTAGCATATAGTAACCCCCTCACTAAAATGATCTCTATATTACTACTCCACGTACACCTAACAACCCCCTAACAAATCCCTCGCTATCTCTTACATTATAACTACCCCTAACTACCCCTATCTCACCCTAATTCCATTCATACTCTCCCTAATTCCCTCTCTTTCTCTCTCTTACTCCCCCTCCTTTTAAACCCTTCTCTCTTATTCTCTCTCCTAATCACCCTTCCCCTACCATATATTCCCTTATCCTGCCACTATTCCACCTATTTTTTCTAATTACCCTAACCATACTTAAATTTCTACCAACCCTACCTTGAGATATATCTATTTCTCACGCACAAGTATTCTTGTTCCCTTAGAACTAATCACCAAAACCATCTTTCCACTCACTCCTTAGCTCTCTCTCTCTCTCTCTCATCTCCTCCTCCACCTACCTCTAAACCCATTCCTCTCTCTCTCTCTCCCTCTCTCAAAACTTACCACTACCCCTAACCACCCCCTCTCTTTCCTACTACCCTCCTACTATCCCTACCCATAACTACTCTCTCTTCACATACCCCTAAACCATTCTAAGTCTTTGTCTTTACTAATCCCCTTTCCCCTAACTCATACCACCCTCTCTCTCTCTCCCTCTCTCAAAACTTACCACTACCCCTAACCACCCCCTCTCTTTCCTACTGCCCTCCTACTATCCCTACCCATAACTACTCTCTCTTCACATACCCCTAAACCATTCTAAGTATTTGTATTTACTAATTCCCTTTCCCCTATCTCATACCACCCTCTCTCTCTCTTTGACCCCACCCTATACCCCCTTCTCTATAATTTGCATAATAGTCCATAAAGTCCAACCCCTCCCCCAAACCTGATCTCTATCTCTTTCTCTCCCAATGAAAAACCACCCCCTCTACTCTTCTCTCTATCTCTCCTACCACTCCTACTCCTAACCCCCCTCTCTATATCTCTCTATCGATCTCATTTAATTCCCATCCCCCTACAACATATCCCCCCCCCCCCTCTCTCTCTCTCTCTCTCTCTCCATATACCCCCCTTCTCTATAACTTCCCTAGGTTATCTAAACCCCTACACCATCTTCTCCCACAATAATCTCCATCTCTTTCTCTATCTTTCTCTATCAAAACCCCTATATTCCCTACCCCTAATCACACAACCCCTCCCCTGTTACCCATAACTACTCCCTCTCTCTCTCTATCTATATATTTATCCACCCATGTATCTCTCTCTCTCTCTCTCTCTCTCTCTCTCTCTCTACCCCTAAATTTTTACAAACCCCCTTGTTAGTTTTCACTCTACACTAATCCTCCACCTACACATAACCACCACCCATGTCTCTCTCCCCCAACACCCTAACACCCCCTCTCTCACACAAAATATCACTACCCCAGAATCTCATTCTCTCTCCCTAAGCCTCTCTCTTTGTCGCTCTTACTATCTCTCCCCTTAATTCCCTCTCTCTCAATCTCTCTTCTAATCTCCCTCCCACTACAACTTACCACCCCTCATCTCTCTCTCTCTCTCTCTCTCTCTCTCCATATACCCCCTTCTCTATAACTTCCCTAAGTTATCTTTTTCTCTCTCGAAACCCCCCTACTCCCTACTCATGATCAGAAAACCACTCCCCCACAGATGAATCTCTATCTCTCTATACCTCTCAAACATTTACTCCTCCACCAACCCCTAACAACCACACCTCTCTCCCAATGCCCTAAAATCCCCCATTCTCTATCTCTCTCTCAGAAACATACATCTCCTACTCATCAACCTACTATAAACCATTCTACTCTTTGTTCTCTCTCTCTTATCATATTCCCAACACATATTAACCTCCTCTCTCATCCCCTCCTCTATCTCGCTTCATCTCTATGTTAATCCTACACCCACACTTAAACATCAAACCAATATCTTTTTCGTAACCCCCTAACATCCCCACCTTCTCTCTCTCTTTCAAACACTCTCACTACCTATAAACACACTTCTCTCTCCATAACCCCTCCCACACACTCCCTAACTTGAATCACACTCTTCTTCTCTCCCATTGTCTCCCCTAATCCCCCTCCCCCTACCACTTACTACCACACCATATCTCTCTCTCTCTCTCTATCTCTCTCTCTTACAAACAAACACACCCATATACTCCTCTACTTACCTATAAACCACACCACTCTCTCTCTCCAAAGCCTCTAGAACCTCTCTCTCTCACACACACACACATACACACATACCCTAGTCATCCCTATAATTTTAATCCACCTCCTCTATCTCTCTCTTAAATCCCCTCACCAACCCCCTTTCTCACCCTCTCACCCTACTCTCTCTCTCTCTCTCTCTCTCTCTCTCTCTCTCTCTCCTAGCCACCACCAACATTTACTACCTCATATCTAACTTTTTCTCCAACCTACTCCAACTACATCTCACCTTCACTGCTCTCTCTCCCCCTCAACTCCCTAACACCCCCCCTCCTCACCTCTATCTAGCACATTATCACTAAACCTAAACTCTCATCTTTCTCCATAACACTACTTATACTCTCCATAATCCCATTTATTTCTATTTCTTACTCTCCCTCCAACTAAACACCTCCCTCTTTGTGTCTCCTAATCCAACTTTTGCTACCACTTATAACCGATGACATCTCTCTCTATATCTACCTCCCTTTATCTATTTATCCCTCTACCCCCACCCTATACACACCTCTCTCTCTCTTTCTCATTCCCTTTACTTTTAGTAACCCCATTTCTAAGTTTCTCTCTATATTACTACTCCACCTACACCTAACAATCACCCCTATCTCTCTCCCCCAACCCCCTAACAAACCCCTCTCTATCTTTGACACTATAACTACCCATACCTACTCGTCTCTGACCCTGAGACCATTCATACTCTCCCTAATTCCCTCTCTTTCTCTCTCTTACTCCCCCACCTTCTAATCCATTCTCTCCCATTGTCTCCCCTAATCCCCCTCCCCCTAGCACCTACTACCCCCACATCTCTCTCTCTCTCTCTCTCTCTCTCTCTCTCTCTCTCTCTCTCTCTTACCTTATCCCACCACTATTCCACCCATTTTCTATAATTTCCCTAACTATACATAATTTCCTACCCACCCCACGTTCATATTTATCTATTTCTCTCCCACTCATTTTCTTAGAACTATTCACCAACACCCTTTTTCCACTCAGTCCCCTACCTCTCTCTCATCTCCTCCTCCACCTACCCATAACCACATGCCTCTCTCTCTCTCTACCCCAACCCCCTAACCCATTGCCTCTATCTCTTTGTCCCTCTCTCCAACTTACCACTACCCCTAACTACTCCCTCTCTTCCTAACTCCCCTCATACTATCCCTACCCATAACTAATCTCTCTCTCTCTCTCTCTCTCTCTCTCTCTCTCTCTCTCCTACCCCTAGAATATTTGCACTCTGACCCCGCCCTATACCCCCTTTCTTTATAACTTCCCCAATAGTCCATAAATCCCAACCCCTCTCTGAAACCTGATCTCTATTTATTTATATATCTATGAAAAACAACCCCCTCTACTCCTCTTTCTATATCTCCTACTACACCTACCCATAACCCCCCCTCTCTCTATATCTCTCTATCACTCTCACTTAATTCCCCTCCCCTACAACATATCACCCCCCCTCACTTTCTCTCACTGTCTCTCTCTCTCTCTCTCCCCATATACCCCCCTTCTCTATAACTTCTCTAGGTTATCTAAACCACTACACCTCCTTCTCCAACCATAATCTCCATCTTTTTCAATCTCGAAACCCTCGTACTGCCTACCCATGATCACACAGCCCCTCCCCCCTACACATAACTACTCTCTCTCTCTCTCTATACCCCCAAATTTTTACAAACCCCCTTGTTAGTTTTCTATCTACACTATTCCTCCACCTACACATAAACACAACCTCTATCTCTCTCCCTCAACATCCTAACACTCCCCTCTCTCACACACACTATCACTCTCCCTAAATGTCCTTCTCTCTCCCTAACATCACTTATACTCTCCCTAATTCTCTCTCTTTCTCTCTCTTACTATCTCCCCCCTTAAACCCCTCTTTATTAATCTCTCTTCTAATTGGCCCCCTCGTACAACTTACCACCCCTCATATCTCTCCCTCTCTCCATATACCACCTTATTTATAACTTCCCGAGGTTATCTAAACCCCTACGCCACTTCCTTCCACAATAATCTCAACCTCTTTCTCTTTGAAAACGCCCCCTACTCCCTACCTCTGATCACATAAACCATCCCCCCAGACGACTCTCTCTCTCTTTTCATACCTCTCAAACATCTAATCCTCCACCTACCCCTAACAACCCCACCTTTCTCTTTCTCATCGAATGCCCTAAAATCCCCCATTCTCTATCTCTCTATCATGTACATACATCGCCTACACATCCATCTACTATAAAACCTTCTACTCTTTGTTTCTCTCTCTCCTATCCTATTACTGATGTGTATTAACCTCCTCTCTCACTCTCTCAGTTCCTACTCATCCCTCTACCTATAACAGATCCTCGTCCTATCTCACACTATTTCTCTCCCTTATTTCCCTTAATTCTTACTACCCTTCTATCTCACTTTATCTTTATTGAAATCTTACACCTACACCTAAACACCAAACCTATCTCTTTTTCTTTAACCCCTAACATCCCCACCTTCTCTCTCTCTTTCAAACACTCTTACTACCCATAAACACACCTCTCTCTCAATAACCCCACCCACACACTCCCTAACTTGAATCATACTCTCCCTAATCCTCTCTCTCTCCATATCTACCCCCACAATATACCACCTATTCAGTCTAATTTTGCTAACCATCCCTCAACATTTACCACATCTATCAAGCCCAACTTTATAATATACACCCCCACCACTCACCTCTTGACTCTCTCTCTCCCCACAAATTTATACAAACCCCCTCATTATATTTCTCTCTACACTAATCCTCTAGATACACATAACCAAGACCACTATCTCTCTCCCTCACCACTCTAATACTCCCCCTCTCTCACACACACTAACACTACCCCTTAATCCCCTTCACTCTTCCTAATCCTCTACCTTTCTTATTATCTCTCCCCTTAAAACCCTCTCTATCTTTCTCTTGTCTAATCCCCCTCCCCCTACAAATTACCACTCCTCATCTCTCTCTCTCTCTCTCTTCCCTACCTTTATAATCCCCCTTCTCTTTAATTTCCCCAACCATACCTAAAATCCACCCTCTTAGCTTGATCTCTATCAATTTCTCTCAGGCAACCACCTGCCTCTTCCTAGCCCTAATATCCAACACTCTCCTTCCACTCATCCCATGCTTCTCTCTCTCTCTCTCTCTCTCTCTCTCTCTCTCTCTCTCTCACTCTCTCTCTCTCACACACACACACGCATGCACATGCGCGTGCGCACTTGCATGCAGCGCGTATGCATCTATTACCCTTACACAACCCCTCTCTCTCTCCCATAATACCCCTAAAAACCACCTCTCTCTCTACACTATCACTAAATTAAACCCCCTCCGCTCTCCCTAACTTCTCTCGTACTCTCCCTAGAAATAACTGATATCCCTACCTCTCTCTATCTCCTACTCCACTTACCCCTAAACCCCTCTATCCATTTCTCTCTCCTAATCCCCATTCCCATACCACTTACCAACCTCCCTTTCTCTCCCTCTCTTCATATACCATATATCCATGTTCTCTCTAACTTTACTAATGCTCCCTAAATCCCTACCCCTATCCTAATCTTAATCTCTGTATATTTCTATCACTACCCATAACCAACTCATATGCCCTTCTCTCTCTATATCTCCTACTCAACCTGACCTTAACCCTCTCACTCTCTCTTTCTCTCTCCTCCTCTCACCTAATCCTCATATCCACAAAACTTACCACCCGCATCCCTCTCCCTATCTCTCATTTACCCCACCATATATGCACCTTCTCTCTAACTTCCCTAAATTTATCTAATCACATACAACCCCTCCTTGCACCATAATCTCCATCTCTTTCTCTCCTAAAATCCCCACCTTGCTCCCTCTCTCCCTAAATCTCTGTCTGTTTCTCTAACTCATTTGCTACTCCGCCTACCTATAACAACCACACCTCTCTATGTAACCTAGCTCCATAACATGCCATTATTTTCTCTCTATCCCCCCCCCCCCCACACACAAACATTGGCTACTCATTCCCCTACCAATAGCATTTCTCCTCTTTGTCTATCTCTCTTCCCTAACATATACCAACCTCTTCTCTGAATCTCTCATCTCCTGCTCTTGCCTCTACCTCTAACACCCCTCCTCTCTTAGACTCTCTTTCTTGCCCTTCTTTCCCCTCCCATAATTCTTACTAACCCTCTATCTCACTCTCTCTCTACCCTACTCATAAACCTACACCTAAACCCCACTGATTCTCTCCATTGTAACCCCCTAACACAACCAAAGTATCTTTTTCTCAAACACTCTTAGTATGGTCCCTAAAAACACCCTTTCTTCATAATCCCGCTCAAACTCTCTATAACTCTACCTTAAATCCCCCTCCCCCTACAAATTACTACCCTCACATCTCTCTCCATCTCTCTATCTTCCCTAAGCCTATACCCTCCCTTCTCTCCAAATTCCATAATATTCCCTAACCCCTTACAAACAAACCCCCCCTGTGATACCTCTCTTTATCTCACCGACAAGCCCCCTCCTCCCCCTTCTCTAATCTATATATATTTCTCTTAACCCTTCTATTCTCCCAGCCACTAATCATGCACACCCTCCACCCCTTACAACAAAAATATCATTCTCTTTCTCTCACAGAGAAAAAAAACACATCCCTCTACTACTCCCCTTACCCCCAATCTCTCCCTCTCTCCAAAACCACTAACCTTGTCATCCCCTTATTCTCTTTACCTCTCTATGAAATACACAATCCACCTACACATACCCCTTGTAGCAGGGGTTTCCCCTTGCTACAGGGGCAGGAATGGCTCCCTTCTGTCTATAGGACAGAAGGGTAGGTTCCTATGTGGAAATGCAAGAAAAATAAATAGAACAGAAAGGAATAAAAGAAATAGAAAGCAATGGCAGTGAGCCCCTCTTCAAACAAGGGTAGGGCTTAGCTCTGAGAAGCTACAAACAACTAATAGACGGTAATAAACCTGCAAGAAGAATATAAAAAAAACCTGCAGTCAAACTATGGGTTAAACAAAATTAAAGAAATGAAACAAACCAAACAAGTATACCTCTTCTTTGGTGCAATGGGCCACCATGCCCTGGCTAGAGGAAGCATCTCTCTATCTCACTTAGTAATGGAGGAGCTATGGCTCAATGGGGAATATGAGTGGAAGAATGGGGGATGTGGGTGGCTTGAGAGGAAAAGAGTCTCAAGGCGTTCACGGGCAGCATAACAATATGCAAGAGAAGAGTTTTTTAGAGTGACCCCCCACCCTCCTTTTATAGTTTTTTTTGGGGTTTTAGGGTTTGAAGCGCTTGGTCCAAGATTTAGCCCCTTTTTTTGGATTTTAGCCCCTTTCTCCCTAACTTTAGCTCTTTTTAGGGTTTTAGGCTCCTTTGACGGGTTTTATCCCCTTTTTGGAGGATTTAGCCCATAGGAGAGTTATTTAGGCTTCTTTTTGGGGTTTTTAAGCCCTTTTCTTCATTCTTAAGCCTTTTTGACGGTGTGGGGGTCTAATGGAGTGATATGAGGGTCTTGTATGGATGTCCTTGGGTGGTGTAATCAATCTAGAGTTGAGTGAGGGATTTTTTGGGTTAACAGATTGCCCCATGATGTGTGAGGGCAGGAGCTCATCATATGGCTGGTGAACATCATAGGATTTGCTACAAAGAGGTGGTCCTTCCAGGGCTGGGGCATGGTAGCTTTTGGTTTTTGTATTAATATGCTTCCAATCAATGGGTGAGATGCAAATAATGTGTCACATGTATATGGACGAGGTGGGAATCCCCATGCTTCTGACAATGTCAAAAGAATAATTTGATCTATGCTCTAAAATACAAGAGCCGATCATATACAACTGATGGTACATAATGGTTTCCTCAATGTGAGGTTGAATACAATATTGATATGAAGAACTGGTACATTGGACCCATGGCATTCTCATGGAATGCTATATATTCATGACTGATGGTTTTCTAGATCTGGAATGGTAGATAGTTGTATGGACCCGCTGGTTGAGAGTCAGAGTCTCTATGATACAAGTATGATGCATCAATCATAAATCTATATAGAAGAATTGCTGGGGATTCTGAACACTATCTCTAATGCAACCCATAAATCACAAGGGACATAACCTATTTAGGTCCCTCGAATAGACTCCTCAATGTGCTAGAGTCAAGTGACATCCAGGGTCTTCGACCAAATGCTGCACGAACCAAACCTTGTATGAATATCAATGGTGCGATGATGTAGTTGGAGTTGAGCATGTGAGAAAAAAAAATCTCGAGA
>LPNX010949490.1:312312-353991 GCA_001517045.1 Pseudotsuga menziesii | reverse complement strand
GAAAGGTGTGAGACAATCTACAGATTGACCCACTGAATGGGGGGGGGGAGGGGGTGTGGGAAGAATTGAATAGGGGTAGGGGGAGTGTGGAAGACTCAAAATTCCTTTGTTCAGACTATGATGGCAGGGTGGACCATGCAGCAAATGAAACTTGACTCATGGGAATGGGATCATAACTATAATACTCGGGGTGTCACCACAGAGGGAAAATAATTGGAGGAGGTAGACACTTTTGATATTGGAGGGATCTACGGAAGACACATTGCAGAGTACTTTGAGAAAAGGTGACCTAATGTGGGAATGCTACCAAACTGTGTTCTATGGGGCGGTGTCTAGGGACTGTTGCTACCTTTCACACACCTGGGTCATGTGGTAGAAATCTTCAAGCCACTCGATGTGTCCTTGGGGGCAAGTCTCGAGTCAAGGTTGTCACCTTGTTCTTGAATCCTCCATTTAGGCTCAACTTCTAATGAAGCCAAGGGGGGTAGACCCTATTAATTTACTAGGATAATTACTTATTATAGTGATGCTAAACTGAATGAGTTACTTAGGAGTTTGAGATTTAACTATAGACAATCAAAGATGGCAAGATACAAAAATGAACACACGAAAGCACAATGCTGAGACACAATATATATATAAAGAAAGAAAATAACCAGTGCCTTAGAATGGAGTCAAAAAATAAGATCAATGTACTTGCATGTGCTTGGAGTGAATGTTTTGTGATTTCCTCTTGGTACATTTTAAGTTAAATTTGAGGTGTGAGTTGATTACAATTAGGCAAAGGGGGGACTCCAGATATACCCGAGAGTACTTGGAGTATGTCCAAAACTAAAAATTCATGGCTACCCATAAGGAATATGTGGGATAAATGGAGTCTCTGGGGATTTTTTTCATAACGAACCCGTTAGGGTGTGACAGAGATCAGCGCCTCGAGGTCACTTTTCAGAAGTTCCTGCTTCTTTTGGGTATTTTGCCACCGTGATGGTTTGATCTAGGTGTTGGATTTTCACCTGTTGGTTTGTTAATTTGGGAGAGTGAATCCTAATTATACTATTCACTCAAGTGCTTTTGATACATCTTGACTAATCATATGAACCGTATCCAAGCGTAGAGCATACACACTGGAGTCTTGTCAATTTTAGTAAATTTTACAATGGGTGTTCTTGTTTAAAAGAAAACCCTCCAGGAACCTCTTTCGATCCAAGTGGATCTCAATTGGGGAATTGAGGATGGGTTAATTTTATAATAGCTGAAAAAAAAATGATGGAACATAAAATAGATACACAATTCTAGTTTCCTAATTAGTCCTACCACGAATCTCTTTCCCCTTTCGGGTCAATCGAGAAGTCGTGGGTTAAGTATTATGATTAATTTGAAATATAAAATATGGAATATGAAATTGATAATGAAATAAATTATACTACCCTATATATTATATCAATGCTAGTTTGAAAAGAAATGAGCAAAAAGCAACAAAAAGGACACCGATGCAAATCCCCCCAGGGGGGATGGGGAATGGGCTCGAAAGAGTCTATTCAAAAATTATTTTTATTAATAGTGGTTAAAATATTGAATAAATAATATAATTCCTCTTGATCCTTATACAGAGTGAAATCAAGAGCTTACAAAGTGCGAAAATTAAAGGTTTTGGTCAAATGGGAGACCCTTGGGGGGATTTGAACGCTCCAGAGGCCACTTTCGAACAGAAGCTTCCTTTATTTTCTGTCAAACCTGATAAAAAATAGCAATAATATCAGACTTAAATATGCCCAAAATCACTCTGAAATAACCTTTGGGTCAGCTTACTTTAAACCAAAAAAAGGTAAGCTAAAAACTAGTTAGAAAGGGAAAACAAGAACCAAAGAAAGTAGGCTTTCCTTGGGATCTTGGATTTCCTTTTGGGAAGCCAATAAGATGTGCATTTTTATTGAAAAATATGAAATTTTAATGTACAAAAAAGGAAACTACCTTAACAGCAAGCTACAAATTTTCATTAAAATGCTTGCAAAAATATGGTAATTTTAGCTAGATCTCTTAAAATGTAACTTTATATGCAAAAAAAAACTAATATATAGACTTAGAAAGGGATATTAATAAAAATATATATGTGTAATTTTATTAATGAGACAGATTTGAGTAATAAGAAACCTTAATAGTAACCAGTTTGAAGAAAATTTAATATTTTTAAAGGAGAAAAAGGGGAAGAGAGGTGCTTGTTGTTGAAGCAGATCTGCAGAGGAAACTTGGTAGTGAATCACCAAGGGGCATGATCTTAGAAATATCTGTTGGAAACCAATGGAATCAAACCTAAACCATATATCTTCAAGTCATGGAAAACTTGTAAGCTACACAACAAATCCTGCAAACAGAACCATTAAATCTGAAGATACATATGAGAAGTAGATGATACAACATGCAAATAATCTTATTTAGCATACAGGTATTAGCTCATTCAAACATATGCAGAAAAATAGAAGTAAGTAAGCTTACTTACAATGATCTATCCCTATTATTTTAATAACCATTCAGGTAGACAATAGTTAAGTGCAAAAAATTGAAAAAATAGCAGTCTCACCTCGAATGCAGCATGATAATGATAATACACACATGAAAGGTACTCCACAATTGAGCCTCCAAAGATTATATTTATTTCAACAAATGATGATCAATACACAATTACAATGGCAAGCCCTTCAATCCAGCTCTAACTAGCTTGGAAGAGGCAGATGTGCTTGGATACATACAAAAACCAAGAGATCCATCCCAGGGGGCACAAATCCCAAGGAGATAAACCAAATATGCTGATGGAGAGTCCATCAATGCCTAATCTGTGTCTAACTAAGCCAGATCTGAGTCTCACTGAGTGCAATTGTCAAACGGAGAGCTGATCTGACTGACACCTCAACCTGTTGATTGAAGCATACACCAAAACACATCCAAATGAGCCAAAACATGTTGAGGAGAGAGGGAGGGTGAAATTCCCCATAAAGGATGTTGAAGATCAACTCTGTATCTGATTTGATCACCTCCTTCAGTCAAGGATTTGTCAAATCTAGTGAATCTGGTTTAGATCTAACTGATTTCAATCAAATCAGCTGAGAATCCATTGATATATGATTTTGGATTTGCTCCATTATTCATCAATTTATTAATTAAAATAATCAATAATTGATTTTTGGGGCTTTCTGACCTAAGTGATGGAAAATCACTCAAAACTAGGAAATGGTGGGTCCATGGGTTTACATGGTGCTCTTAGCTTGAAAATGAGCACCTACATGACTGAAACTGATTATTTGGCCCACTTTTATTACAAAATCAATTTTTCTAATTAAACTATTAAAAAATAGCCTAAGTTTTGGAAAAATTAAATTTTAATAAAAAACACTGAAAAAATTAAAAAAATTAAAAAGTTGAAAAAACCTGGGGGGACTTAGACATGTTCATATGACTCAACCATGATGCCTAGAATTTTTATACATTGACACATAGACTCTAATAACCTCAATAGGCCTAAATGCCAAGCCGACCACCCCAACTTTGGAGGTATGGAGTGAAAAAATTTGAAATTATCAGTCGTTTATTCAACAACCAATAATAACCAAGGGAAAAAACACCCTGGGCTGATCGGATTGACAAATAAAGTCTAAAAGACCGAGTGTTTTACAGACACTATCATGCTAGAACATTTATTAGAATTCCCCCATAAGGTATGAACATGTGATATAGTACAACAAAGCTTCCCAGAAGTAAGACTGAAGGTCTTCTAAAGTCCGAACAAGTTATCCTTGTCCGGTTCACCAAGCTCACTTGATAAAAAACAACTAAGTACAACTTAGGTGGTAACAGGGACACCATTGTGATACGATCTTATGGATTTTTGGTGAGCCCGAGAAGGAAAATGCTTGATGGTGCTTTCAATTTTAGAGAGTCTGAAAGCACGAAGAAGGCTCTAGTGGGGGCTCTTTTTCATTGGTAGTCTCCTGTACCCAAAAAAGTATAAAAGTATACATAGGAGAGCTCACCCATACTTTGGGGGATGAGAGACTTCTTTATCATTGGTAGTCCAATCAGGCTGTAAAAGGTTAAACCTATACTAACTAGACGGTCATTCAGATACTTTACAAACATGAATGAGACCAAGTTTTCTCGGTAATCTTTTCTTGATGAGAAGGCTAGAAAAGAGCTTAATGACAACCTATAGTGAGCTTTTTCGTAAGGTGAGGCCCCTCTACCCGAGAAAGCATAAAAGTATGCAGAGGGGAACAGTCTTGGATTGAGTGTGCCAAGGAGGTCCTTTTCAATTGATGGTCTACATGGTCTATAAAAGGAGGTAAATGAGACGATGTATATGCCCTTTCCTATACTTTAGCGAGCGGGAAATGAAGCAGCTATGCTCGGCTATCTTTTCATTGTTCTTAGGAGTCAGAAAAGTAGTTAAATGAAACTCCAGTATGGTCAACCAATTGCAGTGGCATAGGCGGTGACCCATGTTGGGATGGTGGACAGTGATCCAAAGGTCATCCACGTAGTATGGACGGAGCAGAAGGTTCTCAAACATACCAATACATGTTCGGGATAGATTGCGGTAGAGGCTCGCGAGTCAATGTGATAGAGGCACACAAACCGAAGTGGCTGGAGAGCTGTGTGTGAGTTGGGTGGATGGAATTGACTACATGTGATGTGAGCACAAGTCTAGGGGCACTTATATGCTAAATACATGTAAGAAAAATAAATCATTTTGTGGAAAATGGTCCAAATGTTTGCGTAAGGTCCAGTGGATAAAGAAGAAAACTATGTGTTAAAATACAAAACAAGAATAAAAATGGCAACCCTTAACAGATGGTGGCCCAAAAACCTGCATGAGTAGCAGTAGGGAAGAGTGATACAAGTATAGGTCTACAGACACTTGCATCGCCATGTGGTGGCTTGTAGATCGAGGTAGATTCTGGGAAATGGTCCCAAAATTTGTTTGTTAAACATGAGATGATGGTCTCATAAGAAGATGAAAATTTGAGTCCAGAGGTGTGAGAGGTGTCTTGAACCAGTTTCGAGTGAATTTGGATTAACAGCTGATGGTGTTGCCCCTAAATTGTGCTAAAAAATGTTGAAAAAAAAGAAAGGGAAAAAAATTTGTTGGAGCAAGGCCCCACAACTACAGGAAAATCTGCTATATCGGAGCAAGAAAGTTAAAGAAAATAGTACCTGAAGCGACCAAGAAGAGAGAGCTCAACCACTGCACTTAAGGTAGCGGCCAAGAAAAAAGATCTCAACCACTACATTCAAGGCAACGACAAAGATAGGAGGGCTCAGCTACCCTCATAAATGGAAAAGGAGCAATGGGTTGAGGTATTGAAGACAAAGGACAGAAGTGGAGCAACCGAGGAAGCGGTTCCCATACCCATGATTAGTGCTGGGAAGCAAGGAAGACTGTAGAAAGCTGTAGTATGATGGAAAGCGACAGTTCAAAGTATAGATAGGCCGACTGTAACAGTTAGGGTTTCGGGTTACTATTGGGATAGGCCCATAGTGTTGTATGATGGTGAGACCTTCGAGCCACCTATTTAAGCATGTATTTTGTAATATGAAAAGTTAGCTAGTCAGTTGGTCTGTTAGCTCGTAGAAAATCAGATAGTTGTCATCAGTATTGTAAGAGTCAAGCTCTGGTTCTGTTATGAGTCTGTAGTTATCTTACTGTAACTAGTAGCTAGCTCCTTGAGCATGAATGTAACAATATATAGGGATTAAGAGAGAGAGAGAGGAAGAGTATATTGAAATATAAGAGGAGAAGAGATCTAAGAGAGAAGGGCTCCCGGCTGTGTGCGTGGAGTTTCCCAGAAAATCTCAAGCTGCATAATAGGTTGCAGCGGAACTGTGTTTACTCTCTCAAGATATAATATAAAAACCAGTTTCTATGGATGTAGCTTCCTTCCTGGGAGGGAACCATGTAAAATCCGTGTGTCATGCGACTATTTCATGTGATTGTGTTCTAACTATTTGCTATCTGTTATTCGTTACATGAATGTTGTTATCAGTTAGTGAATGTATGTATGCTGTCATTTAGTTTACAGTAACATAGCAGGTTAAATGCAAGTTGAATGTATCAAGTATTCTGTATATGAGCTTATCAGTGCTTGATTCACAAACAGTACAGCTACTGTGTAAAGTGATTCCTGTATATTTAGTTCAGCAAGTTGAGCATATAGAGTCTTGCTATAGGAAATATCGCAGTATAGAAAGGTGATATCGCACTGTCAGAGGAGTTGCGGTGTGAGATATCACAGAAGAAGGGTTGAGTAGAAGGGGAAGTTGCGCATCATCTTAGAGGTTGTGATGCGATAAGAGTCATTTCCATAGCAGAATCATCTAGGAAGAGAGAAAAAACCATTCCGAGAGATCCTGCTGGCTAGAAAGAGACGAGAGGCACTAGGATGCTACAGAACCTGGTTGAGGAAACCTGATTCTTCAACCACCCCATCTAAGATCACTTTGGGTGAGACTTCAGGACATTCTGTGGTATATTTATTAAAGGGCTGGTGAGCTAGGGGTATTGTTGGTACATTAAAGTAAACCCGGGTCTACCCAGTCACAACCAACAAAAATACACTATAAGGGACTCATAGTGGTTATATCATGCATAGAATCTCTTGAGGTGGAGCCCATTGCGTGGATTCTTCAAGATTTGACCATCTAAGTCAGCAAAGAGGTATGCCCCCTTGCTGAGACAAAGTTCATTGGTAAGTTGGGATGACAGAATATAGTCTTTTATGGGAAGAACTGATTCTGCACTATGGTTTAAAGGGAATAGGGTAAAATTGAAGGTGGTCTTACATATATCTTCGTCATCGCTTAAGTGGTGTTGATATAGATCAGGTGGATCTTCCACAGCTGAAAATATAGAAGGGAAACTAGTGCTAGAGATCATGTAATTGGTATTGGTTGTGGTTTTTGTGGTCATGCCCCCAGTCTCTGTTAGAGGAAAAAGGGAAGGCCTAGAGATAGGAGGACTCTTTGATGGACCTAGAGATAGGTGCAACATCATCTCAATTGGCTGGACATGATTCAACACATCTTGGAGCATCAAAGGTATGGCAGGTGGTTCAAGGTACCACAAAGGATCTCCTAGTGGGAAATCCTATAGATTGCGGGTTGCCAAGATAAACTTACTCACGATCTCGGAAGGTAGGAAAAGAAAAGGCAAAAGGAAAATGTTGATTGGGAATGAACCCCATTGTTTCCCTGGTAATTGAGGTTGAGGTTGCAGTTTCAATTGCGAATGGAGTTGCAGTTGCAGAAACAATGGAAGAGACAGGTTTGATGGACCATTGGTGGTGCTAGAGACAAGAGGGTTGGTACAACTGGACATCATGTAAATAGACATGGTGTCTGAAGGAGGTGGGGGTTGAAATTATTCAATCAGGGTGATCTCAAATTCAAGGGAATGTTGTCTAAGGTTGGATAAAGCCATTCAAAACTTCAGAAATTCTTGGCAGTGGTGAGAATAGTGTCCATACAATCCACAAAGGGCGCAAGCATGGTTTGTTCTCAATGTCCTATTTTTGACTATCGGTGCAGTTGGGAGTTTGACAATGTGGATCTTTTTGTTTGTATCAATGGCATTCAAATGTGCATGGTCACTAGAATTTCAAGGCAATTCTGAGTTGGGTGGCCCTGTTGTTCGCAAATAGCACAAGGTGGGATCTGCCAAGGTTCTGCAATATCTTTGGCATTCTTTCCCCTGGCCCTTTTTGGGTGGGGTGGTGTGGGTGTAGGTACAGTGGTTAGATTTTGCAGGCTCGGTGGAGGGTGAGACTTAACCACAATGGGTTGCACTGGGGTTAAAACAACCTAGGGCATTAGTGGTTGAGCTGGTGGATCAAGATACCACATTGAAATTCCCAATGTAAATTTAGGTAGGGAATCATATGGACTTTAGATGAGCCCAAATAACTCCTTGATGGTTGTATGTGGGTGTGAGGTTGTGGTTGTGGTTTTGAAGAATGTTGCTACTGCAAATGATGTTGTGGTTGTTGTTGGTGTTGTGGCTACAAACAGTGTTTTGGTTGGGGTTGGGGCTATGGTTGCAATTATTGTTTGGGTGTAGCAGTGTTGGATGAGACAATGCACAAGTCTGCAGTCTCATTTTGTGTCGGTGGCGGTGACACTAAGGGGAAAGGAGCTGTCATGGTGGTATCGGCAAACAACCCAGGGCCCACATTCAACAATGGGGAGGCTGGTGTGTTGTCTACCATGGTGTTGTTTGTAGGGACAAAATTGGCGTGCATGGTCATCCCTTGGGGATCAATGGTGTTGATGGTAGGGATAACATTAGAAAGTGTAGTTAACCCTTGCAGATCATGATAAGTGAGTTGATAAATTTTAATGATATTGCCTTCGTGGGGGAACATCATGAGACAAAAGAAAGTCGATCCGACTGCTCTCATGGCATACATATAACTTCTTCTGGAGAGATGGTTATAGTCCAGTTGAGTGTTGATGACCTATATGTTGATCAGCACTATCTTCCCGGCTAATGTGATGTAGACATGGGGGAGGATTCATTGGGATTTAGTGGGATGGACATCATAATCCCATAGAGTTCTGGAGGATGGTTACAGAATTGGGGATCCAATTTTCTGCAAAACCGGGGTGGACATAATGCACGTGGATGCCCCCTCATCCACTATGCATCGGTGCACGACCAAATTCTGGATAGACACTGGGATTTGGAAGGAGATGGTGGATGGCATGCATAGTTCTCCATTATCCTTATCAAATGTGATCAAATTGGAGTCAAAGGGGTCTACAGCCCCAAGGGAGGCTAGTAATGCTTTCTGCTATGTTGGGCATGTTTTGAGTACCTCTAGAATGGACATGGCCATTGGTGTTTGGGCCAAATCATCCATAATGCTATAGCTAATAGTAGCTCTAGCTGTGGAATTATTGGACACTCGATGTATGGGGGCAGGGAAAATGGAGTAACTGAAGGGGTGCATTGACCGATTTAGATGTAGATGTCACTGATGTGTCAGCGAGTTCAGTGGTGGTACCGTACTGATTCTGTCTGGTTTTTAGGTTAACCTCTTCAGTCGTCAAGGATGGCAGGTGGTGGACACCTATTTCTTACATGGGAGGGGCCCCCAGAGCGTTGGGATTGGACTAGGGAGGGGGTATAGTTTCCACCAATCCTTGGAGTGGTAGTGGGTTTTGAAGCACCATGGGGGGAGGTCCTTGTGGTGTCGGGTTGGGTTGGGCTTGGTTCGTAGCATTGGTGGCTTGTTGGGCCTCTTTCTGAATGGCCTTCTTAGCATGACCCATGAGGGGACACTTGAATGTGTAGTGCCCATAGATGTCACAGAGTGTGCACGGTTGGTTTGTGGACAACGGGGAATTGCGTCTAGGTGCATTTGGTAGTGGGGGGTTTTGGGCAGGTCGATGCACTGCAACATTATTGGGAGGGTTCGATTTTTAACTGTTGTTGGGAATATGGGGCAGAACCAGGTTCTTATGCTTTTATATTCGCACCAACAAATAGACCCACAGTGTTGGCCCTTTCGGCAACAACCTGTGAACAGGTTGCAGTCTCACCTGAAACAGTTATGGGGTGCCACAGAATCAGGTTTCTATAGGAAAAAGAGGGACATTATTGTACCTTTTACTTAACAAAGAATAATTATGCAGTACAGAGCTTCGACATTCACTTAAATAGCTTCACAGTTTAGATAAAAAAACAGTTTCTTGCTTAGCCCTTAACTGGGAATTCACAGCAAAGTTAATACTTAGCAATTTATCTTACTTTATCATTCATCTACTTATCAAATGCATAAAAACATAACAGGAACAAAAATAAAAAGAACCACCACAACACAAGATATACGTGGTTCACCCCCAGTGTAAGGGCTACGTCCACAGAATTGCATTTATATTCAACAATTTACAAACAACACAGTTCTGATCTATGCACTCAACTACAGATCCTTTCTTCAAAAACCCTCTGCGCACTCAGCTACAGAGGTCATCCATGCACTCAGCTGGGACTTAACCTTAACCCAAAAATAGACCTTAGCTTCTTCGCATCACATCATCATCATAACACAAACTGTACTTGACTCCTTTACATAAGTGCCTATTTATACAAGTGCACTATTACAATACCATGAGCTTAAGCCATGGGTACCCAAAAACCATGGGACATTTACAAAAAGAGGGGCTTCGACCCAACCCTGAAGCCCCTAAGACTATTTCGGACCGCAACTCCGCTTACAAGCTTCGCACCAAAACCACGGAGTTGCCAAAATTAAGGACCTTCAAGGTCCGAGCCCCAACAGGCCCCTAAGACTCACCAGTGTCCCGTCCTGAGACACTCTGCTGCTTTTCAGATGCAAGAATCTTGTTGGCGAATATAGTAAAATGCTTGTTGAGGCTATGCATGATATCTTTGGCTGCTTTCTCTTTCTCCACTATCTCCTGCAATGTAGCTGTAGAGGATTCATTGGCCTTTTCCTATGCAAACCCATCATACTCCTTCAAGACTTTGAGCTGGTTGTCCACAACAGTGCTCAACTCCAAGGCCTCATTAATGAGTGGCTGCACAGAGCTTACTAATAGTGTTTATTTTCTTCTACAAGACTCAATTTCTCACTAGAGCTCATTACTATGCTTCACCTTAAGCATCTTCTGCATAGGAGGCAATGTCTTAATTTCTGCTTTTACTGCATCCATCTATGTCTATCACTACTTGATGGTTTCTTGCAACTTTTCTACTTCTGGGTTGTCCTGCAAGTTTTCCCAGGCCTCGACACTTTCTTCTAGCTGCTTTGATGCACTACTTAAAATATCTGAGATCTTTGTTGCTAAGTCCTGAATATCTCTATGGCGTTGTTCCCTGACCTCTGGTGGACTCTCAGGAATGAGGTGAAGCTGAAGCTCCACAATCTGGGCCTCATGTTCTGCTTTCATCTTCTCTATCTGGATTTGAGACTGTTGTGCATAGTCTTTCAGCTTGACTATTCTTTTCTCTAGTTCTTCTTCAGCCTGCATGTTGAAGTCAGGGAGAATTTGACATGCCTCGTCCAACACTCACACTAGTGTATCCTGCTTGTCTTCTATTTCCCTCTTCTTCTATTCAGCTTCTTTCAACTGTGCTTCGAGGCTCTCACTATGCTTTGTGGTATTATTTAACTACATGTGTGTGTAGCTGTCTCATTCTCGGATCTTCTTCATGAGTGTCGATTGACACAGATGCAGCTCTGGCATAGACAACTTAGTGTAATCTATCTCAACTATCATGCTCATCTGCAATCGAGATGCTGCGTCAGTTATTATAATGGATGCACTTGGTACTTTTCCTCTGTTGTTTCTAGCTAGCCATTATCTAGTATCTGGCTACGCACCTACTAGGGCACTGCTTGCTGCGGTGCCAGTTTCTATTCTTTCCGCTAACTCCTTCAGTTCTTCAATTTGCTGTGCTACGCCAGTGAGCACATCAAGGTGTTTAGCTTCAAACTCTACCCATTTGCTGGATAGTACCTCTGTAGACTTTGTTAGAGCCTAATCAAGCTCATCAATCATCAAAGTGGGCTCTTCGACGATATTCTTTCCCTTCGATGCCTTAGTTTTTTTTCTGGGCTGAGGCTTAGTAACTTCCTCCACTTCTAGGGACTTGCGCTTATCTGGATGATTAGGGTCAAAGATGGTCTTGAATAATTCTTCTTCTTCTTCACCATCAGCTCCGTCATCTCCACCATGGCCACCTTCACTCTGCTATGACTCATCATGTTCTTCACTTTCTTCTAGTGGGTCATTCTGCTGCAACTGACTAGGACCTGCACCCACATCTGTTATTGGAGGGACTGGTATGTCGGGCCTTGTTCCTGCATCCTTCATCCATTCAACCGGCCACTGTTGGAATACTGCAAGGATGTATTCCTAGTTCACCATGTATGGTAACTTCCACGGTCATGTATGTTTGTTATCTACGCTGGCCTGGATGAAGACATTGTGCATATTAGCCTTGAAGTTGGCCATTCCAGTATACTGAGAAAATAGCTCATTACTGAGCTGTGGTGTTTTTAGGATATCATATGTAATATTCATCGCATAGAAGGAGAACACATAGTTCCTCATCTGATGCAAGGCCTTATCCTACAAAACCCAAAGAGATGCATCCCTTTCTGTGCTAGGCATCTTCAGAGGAACATTAATAAATTGTGCCTCAATAGGTTCTCTCCATCCTACCAGTGCAATAAGCACTAACAACCATGAATAATGAAAGGCTCTACCTTTCTCCTGTGAATCACAGACATTTGTAAGGAATTCTCTAGCAATGTACTCTGTCCACTTGTAACTGTAGCCTTCAGCACAGTTCGCAGCAATACTAACAATTGGGGTAGGTAGTTCATTAGGTCTGCACTTCCGCATTAGTTTGCATGCTAGGATCTCTGTGGTGAAGTGAATGTTTTGGTGTCGAATTTTCAAGGTTTGATACCCTTGATTTCCTTTTGTCAAACCGAAGCAGTCCTTCATGTGTTGTGCCAGCTTTGTATCTTCATGCTTTCCAACAAATTTGACCCCAAGATCAGGCCCTTCCTTCGGCAAGCCTGTAATCCTATGAATCAGCTCTCCATCAATAGCTATTTTCTAGTTTCCTATCCATAGGTTCCCATCATGCACCAACACCAATAACTGCTTGACCACCACGGTAACCTGTGGGCTGTGACCAAAGTGGGGGACATTCAGCATCTTCAACAAGCTAGCATGCTCCAAGCCAGCAGCCCACTATTTTACTTCTATTAATGTTGTTCCAACCTCCGGATAATGGACGGAGTGCAAGTATTTCCCAGGTGCAAACTACGGAAACTTCTCACGATCATTCGTATCGTGGTCTGTGTACTTGAGCCGATCTAATATTTTGGTCATCATTCTGACCAACTTCACACCCTATGGTAGTAAAAGGGTGCGTAAAGTGAACTTGGTTGTCCGCCAAGGTGGCTGAACTCCTGGTGGAACAGGAGAGAGATATGGTGGATGCTGCAATGCAATGTTCTCATCCTCACCAAATTCTTGGAAATCTTCAGGTGGGAGCTCTATCGAACCAGGAGGATTCATCACGGGATCCTCCGGTGTCTTTCCTAAAGGCTTGTTCCTTTCTTCGTTCCGCTTAGAGTGAACTTATTCCTTAAACTTATTTCTAGTATATCGTGTCTGCATTGGTTGATTTGGCACTGGGGGAGTCTCTTCACGAGGTGTAGATACAGGTGGGTTTCTCATAAGGTTCTACAGACCCCTCTTTCTAAATTCTCTCATCAATTCCTGGACTTCGCGATCAATTAACATGGACTGAACTATGAAACTCAAGAAAATGCGTAATGCAAAATTCGCAGGCCTGGGTGTCTTCTTATAGAATCCAACGACCAACTCTTCCATAAATATGCATTAAAGACACCAAATCCGATCGAGCGGCGGTAGATCTTGTCCAAACGGTGCTATATTTCCCAAAATATCATCATCACAGGAATTTAATGCAATTAACGTACCGAGGCCGCCAAATCTGATTTTTTCCAATGATTGCATTTTAAGCTTTGACACACCTTTCTTCTTCGGCACAACCCCTAACTTCAAATTCTCCACAATAAGGATCTTCGACACAATATAGAACTTCGACACATCCTAACACAAGCTTCGATAGGACTTTGAACTTCGACCCACGACATAATTTCTTCCACACCCTTCGACACTTCGTAAATTTTCCAACAATCTGCCAAATCTCTCTGAGAACAGCTTCATTATAGTCTAGTACCCAATTTCAATTGTTCTTGTTACTTAGACTCTTCTTCTTGCTATTACTTCTGATCAGGGGGTTTAGGCTCATCCATGTATTTCTTTAATCTACTTCCATTCACCATGGAGGGAAAAAATTCTCCGTTCAATTTAGCTAACTGAACTGCACCACCATCGGTCACATTATGAACTATGTATGGTCCTTTCCAATGTTTCTTGAACTTACCTGGGAACCTCATGAATTTACTTTTGTACAAGAGCACAAGATCACCATTCTGAAAATGCTTCTTCTTAATGTGTCTATCATGCCATGCTTTTTCTCTAGCTTTCTGTACTTGCTACTGGAAACCTGCAATGAATCTGTCTTCTTCTAGTTCCAATATCTTCGCTAGCCTTTCATTCAACATGGCTGGATCATCCATCTCTGTGAAGGTATATATTATAAGGCTAGGAACAATGTACTCCATGGGCATAACTACTTCTTGTCCATATACCAGCCTAAAAGGTGTGTGGCCTATCAAATTCTTGCAAGTGGTTCTATAAGCCCATAATACTGCTGAAATTCTAAGATCCCAATCATTTCTGTTAACATTGCAAACCTTTGTTAGAGCGTGCTTAAGAATCTTGTTAAAGTCTTCGACAGTTCCATTTGCTTGAGGATGGTAGGCAGTACTCTTCTGATGATATACTTGAAATTCTTCGGTCAATGCTTCAATAGTCGTATTCTGAAAATGTGATCCTTTATCACTCATAATAATTCTAGGACACCCAAACCTCGACAAGATATTATCAAATATGAACTTCGCAACTATAGCAGCGCTATAGTCCTTGACTGGTTGAGCTTCAGCCCAATGAGTAAGGTAATCAACTGCTGTAATAATGTATCTTACTCCATATTTTTTAGCAGGGGGATTGATTGGTCCAACAAAATAAATATCCCACTCATCAAATGCTTGTAAAGTTACCTGTGGAACTAGAGGCATCTCATCCCTCCTGGATAGTTTTCCTTTCCTTTGACGGATATCACAGCTGTGGCAATACTCTCTTGCATCCTTATGAATCATAGGTCACCACAATCCAGCTGTTAGAATCTTCTGTGCCGTAGATTTTCCTGCATAATGACCTCCTACTGCTCCAAAATGTGCCTCAGCCAAAATCAATGTCTTTTCATGCTCTAGGACACATTTGCGCAGTATTTCATCTGGTCCCATCTTATATAGATGTCCTGCTATTAAGGTAAAGTCAGCTGCTCTAACCACCAGATACTTCTTCTGCTGTGTTGTCATCACAGAGGGTGCAAAACCTGTAGACAAGTACTGAGCAATATCCTGAAAATAGTCGTCAACCATCTAGATGGCAAACAACTGGGCATCAGGAAGAACTTCATCCAAACTAGTGGGCTCTTCTCCTGACTTGAGCCTCGACAAGTGGTCAGGCCCCAGGTTAAGTCTTCATGGCTTAACTATGATCTCAAAGTCATACTCCTGAAACAAAATCAGCCATCTGCATATCCTTCCACCTAACACAGGCTTGTTAACCAAATAATTCAAAGTAGAATGGTCAATGAACATCTTAAAGTGAGATTTTAACAAATAATGTCGAAATTTTTACAAGGCATAAACCAAAGCTATACCTTCTCGTTCTATCGTAGTATAATTATTTTCTATTGTGGACAATTTTCTACTTGCAAAAACAATAGGGTGATCAATATTTCCTTCCCCTGACTGAGCCAACACTATACCTAAAGCAATGGAAGATGCATCGACATGAACATGAAACTCCTTACTCCAGTCAGGGAATACTAATATAGGGGCAGTTACCATCTTTTCTTTCAAAATATCCAAGCTTTCCCGACATTCAGGTGTCCACTCAAACTTAGTATCTTCTTTAATTTCTTTTCCATAGGGGCTATAATCTGAGCATATCCTTTAACAAATTTCATGTAATATCCAGTATGACCAAGCATAGTGCGAAGTTGCTTAACAGACTTCAGAGGTGGAAAGTTCACAATAATGGCTATCTTTGTAGGATCCACCATCAATCCTTGATTGCATACAACGTGACCTAGAAGAATTCTAGAAGGTGCACAAAAGATACACTTCTTCAGGTTCAATGAAATTTTATGATGTCTACACTTGTCCAGCATAAGTCTTAAACTGGCTATATGATCTTTCAATAAACCAAATATAGTCCAATCATCAAAGTAAACTTCCAAGAACTTATGAATAAATTCCTTAAATGTAGATATGACTACTCTGGAAAACATAGCCGGTGCATTCTTCAATCCAAAGGGCATAACAGTATACTAAAAAGATCCCATTTCTGTAGCGAAGGTTGTTTTATGTCGATCCTCTGGAGCAATTCTGATCTGATGGTAACCTAAAAATCCATCAGTGAAGGAATACACTTCTTGACCTCTAACACTGTCTAAAACTTCATCTGTAATGGGAGTAGGAAAATGATCATGTAAACAGGCATCATTCAGCTTCCTCAGGTCAACACAAATTCTGATTTCTCCCTTGGTCTTCTTTTCTTGTACCACCATAGGGCTGACCCATTCAGACTCTTCGATAGGCTCAATGATTCCTACAGCGAGCATCTTATCTAGCTCCATCCTGACTTTTTCTTTATACTTAGGGTTCAGCATATAAGGGTGTTGCTTCATAGGCTTTGCATCAGCTTTCAAAGGGATTTTTATCACTCCTATATCACCAAGGATACCTTTCATTTCTGAGAACTTCATTGGAAATAAGTCCTGATACTCATGGAGGAGCTTAGCCATTTTTCTCACCATTTCTTCATCCCAATAATCTCCAATGGTAGCGTACTTAGGAATTTATTCTGATCCAATGTTTACTTTCCTTGTTTTCAAGGGCTGAGTTACTTCAGGTGATTCGACTGCTGGTCCATGTACTTCACAATGTCCTTCTGACCCAGGAATATTAATGTTGTGAGGTTCATCGTCTTCATCAATGGCGAGGTTATAGAATTATACTGCATTAGCTTCTTGTTCCTTCCAATCAGGTTGGTACTTAGCTATTTCTTTATCATCAAACACCATAGTATGGATCAGCCTAATAGCTGCATCCAAAGTAGGGAAATCCTTAGTAATAGAAAATGTGAGCACAAAACTATCAGCAAGGCTAACCCAACTTATAGTACCATGGTGAAGCTCTACCTCCGCATACCAGTTCTTTGCTACATGTTCCAAAGTGTGTACAAATCTATGTACCCATTCTTCACAAGGTACATGCTTCCATGCTTCATAACAAAGATCCAAATGTTCCTAAGGGCTAGTCTTACCATTAAATCTGCTTCGTACCTCTTGAGGTTGATCCATGAATCTCATGCGAAGAAAATTTTGACAAGCTCTCCAACTATGAATATACTTTTTATGACCATTCCACCATCTGGAAGCTGTGGCTCTAAATACTGAATCTAGAGTCTCCATTTTCTGTGAATCTGGTACTTGCTCTGAGAATCGTACAATAAAATCTTCTGGGTCTGTCAAGCCATCAAAAGTAGGTAAGATTCTTGTCTGTGAGCCAACCCATCTGATAGACTTGGTAATTCTTGCACATCAATGTCCATGTAGCTCATAAAGTTGATTCTGCCAATTCTCTAGGCCTTCATCTGAATCAGTCATGCAAGAACTATCACACTGCCAATCCATTATACCTTCAACAGTAGGGTTAACATAGTCTTCTTCTTTAGTTGTGATGTTGTAAATATGATCCAAAACATCCTAATCTTCATCTCTGACTGGTTCTGTATACCTTTCTCCTTGAGAAGGGTCCAACGGTGCTATGACTCTCAAGCCTTTTCCTTCAAACATCATCTGTCTATTCTTAAGGTTGATTACTGCATAATTTTATAGTGGCCATTCAATGACTAGCAATGCTAGATAGGGGTTTCTATCATCAATTATTTCAATGACTTCAAAATCTGCTAAGGTACTGACTCCATCAATATCCACTGGTACACTAGGGAATCTTCCCAAGGGCACAATCTTCTACTGATTGGCTAATCTCAATTGTATAGGGGACCATTCAAGCATAGGTTTTCCCATTTGTTCCCATGTATGATTATTTAGGACATTCACTTCTGATCCTAGGTCTAAAATGATATCAATCATGTCATAATCTCCTATCTGAGCATGCAATCTCATTTCTCTTCCAGTCCTTCTAACTCTATTAATAGTTTTTCCTCTATCAGAGCTTCGATGAGGTTTGCAAGACACAATAACTTTCTGTAACTCATTCAAAGAATTCTGATTTCTTAATAGCTTCATGCAACTCTATAAAAAAGATGTCAGTGTACTTACTTGATCTGGCAAAGCTTCTTGAAACTGTAGCTACTTTTGATGCTGTTGCATAGTTGCTACTGATGTTCTCGGATCAGCAAAGTCTTTTTTAGATTCCATAAATGTTCCTTTTTCTCTTCCAACATCGAAGGCTGGAATTTTCTCTGGGGTCTTACAGACTCAAGCCTCGTCAGGTTGTTTTCCCTTATTCTACACCTGCGTTGTAGTTCCACTCCTTGTAACAACGTTAATGACTGGGACAGGTATTTTCTCTACAGCAATCATCTGAACATTCTGAATAGGAGTGCCATTTCTTTCTTGTATCTTGGCTATCAACTGTGGGCATTTCTCAATCACATGATCTACTGCTCTACAATATCGACATGTCGTAGTTGGGTTCTGACATTCTCTAGCTACATGTCCTGCCTGATTACAGTTATAGCAAATAATCTAGCCCCGACCTCTTCTAGGCATACCACCATGACCATGACCTCTGAAATTACCTCGACTTGGTGTACCACCACGGTAACCATATCCATCATTGCCTTGTGCATCGGTTTGTACCCTATAAGCATCATAGGTTCACTCTCTCATGAGGTCAAAGCTGCGACATTCATCTTCGTTGTGCCCAACTGACTTATAGAAATTGCAGTAGGGATTTTTAGGTACTTGAACATATCTCTGCAGTAGATAGAAATCTTCAGGTCAATGCTAGCCGGTTATTCTACAGATCTCACAATATAGGACATTAAGGTTAAACAAGTTCAGTGCACCAGTATTCAAATAATTTCTTAATGCAAGACACTGTTCTTTGTCATGACCTTCTGTCTTACATCGTGTACACCAAACCTATTCTCGAACAGATTTCCATTTTTTCATGTCGCGAAGCTCCAAATCCATTTCTGATAACTGTTCCTGTATCTGGGCTATTCCAGAATTATCTCCAATAGGAGTTGTTTCAAGTTTCATAGCAATTTCCAAAGCCTCTTGCTGATCAACAACCTTCTGTTGCATAAGTGGAGTCCTGATATGAAGAAATAGTGCTACAATGAACCATTCTTTATGCTGTTCTAGTCCAATAATGAAGCTAACTTGATCCAACAGAACCTTGAACCTCTGATCAAAGTCCCAAACCAATTCACCTCGCTTCTGCTGAATTTCTTTTAGTTCAGTTATACACTCTGACTCTGATTTAGGCTTCTTGAATTCTTTGACCATTTCTTTTTTAATATCAGCCAAGGCATAGTTCTGAGTACTGGAAAACTTCATAAACCAGGTCAAATCTCAGTCTCTGAAAGAGGTGACCAGCTGTGCTCTTCTTGTATTTTGATCCATAATATTCTTAGCAGTCCAGATAGCTTCGCATAAGAACCAAAACTGCTCTGGATCCTCTAATCCAGTTCCTTTAAAGACTGGGAGCTTGATATCATCATTCACATGGGCCATATTGGATTGAGCGGGGGGAGGAGGAGGACTGGTAACAGGAGGAAGGGAACTTATTGAGGTAGACTGACATGTGCCAGGACTACTCAGGCTAGGGTTACTTTCATACTACGACGGGTTCTCAGGGTTAACAGATCTTCACTGCGGAGTTATAGGAGGGTTTCCAACAAAAGAAATTTCCTTAGATTCAGATTCTTCTGGATTTAATGAGGTATAGTCGGTATTCTGACCTAGGATATAGGATCCAAGAGTTCTCTTGTATCTTTTATAGTTGCAAAGCAAACCACTTTGCTCATCGAAGTCACTTTCACTTCCAAACATAGGTTAGTAGCAATAAATCTAGTAATCTGATTGGATAAGCAATATTCCTTTCTCATCCAAGAGAATTTTAATTTTTAGACTTAATGAATTCAGGTACTTACCCGTTGGTCCTTTGAAAAACTGTCTTTCCACTTTGCTGAAAGAAGTATGTGTGTCAATGGTGAACTCCATCACAAATGCTTCAAGGGTTTGCATTGTCCAGAAGTCAACAACTCTTGATACCACGTTGTTCACACTTTTCAACAGCTTAATTCTTTCTGGGGTCCAGTCAGGAGACTGATCTTCTTTGAATTTTTTCTTTCTTTCTGTCAACCTAGATAACCACTGGTGCAATTCTATGTGGATACTAGCAAAGAAAATTTCATAAATATCAGTAAAAATGTACCTTTGCAAGAAGTTGTTTGAGCTATGACGAGGGTCCTTATTCTCTTGTTCAGCAAATTTCAGATAAGTATCTTCAACCTAGTCACTGATTTCTTTTACTGAGGGCCTCCAAAACATATCCCTCTAGGTACGACGTAGATCCCTCTTTAAGTAGATACTGGTTCAACTAGCAACGAAACCAATTTGTGGGCGGATGGGGCAGACCCAAGTTCTTATGCTTTTATCTTCACACCAACAAACAGACCCACAGTGTTGGCCCTTTTGGAAACAACCTGTGAATAGGTTGCAGTCTCACCTGAAACAGCTATGGGGTACCGCAGAATCCGGTTTTTGCAGGAGAAAGAGGGATATTACTGTACCTTTAGCCTTAATAAAGAATAATTATGCAGTACAGAGCTTCGACATTCACTTAAATAGCTTCGTAGTTTAGATAAAAAGACAGTTTCTTGCTTAGCCCTTAACTGGGAATTCATAGTGAAGTTAATACTTAGCAATTTATCTTACTTTATCATTCATTTACTTATCAAATGCATAAAAACATAACAGGAACAAAAATAAAAAGAACCACCGCAACACAAGATATATGTGGTTCACCCCCAGTGTAGGGGCTACATCCACAGAACTGCATTTATATTCAACAATTTACAAACAAAATAGTTCTGATTTGTGCACTCAGCTGCAGATCCTTTCTTCAAAAACCCTCTACGCACTCAGTTGTAGAGGTCATCCATGCACTCAGCTGGGACTTAACCTTAACCCAAAAATAGACCTTAGCTTCTTCGCATCACATCATCATCATAACACAAATTGTACTTGACTCCTTTACATAAGTGCCTATTTATACAAGTGCACTATTACAATACCATGGGATTAAACCATGGGTACCCAAAAACCATGGGACATTTACAAAAAGAGGGGCTTCGACCCAACCCCGAAGCCCCTAAGACTATTTTGGACCGTAACTCCGCTTAAAAGCTTCGCACCAAAACCGCGGAGTTGTCAAAATTAAGAACATTCAAGGTCTGAGCCCCAATAGGCCCCTAAGACTCACCAGTGTCCCATCCCGGGACACTCTGTTTCTTTTCAGGTGCAAGAATATTGTTGGAAAAGATAGTAAACTGCTTGTTGAGGCTGTGCATGATATCTTTGGCTCCTTGCTCTTTCTCCACTATCTCCTACAATGTAGCTGCAGAGGCTTCATTGGCCTTTTCCTATGAAAATGCATCATACTCCTTCAATACTTTGAGTTGGTTGTCTACAGAAGTGCTCAACTCCAAGGCCTCATTAATGAGGAGCTACACAGAGCTTACTAATAGTGTTTCTTTTCTTCTGCAAGACTCAATTTCTCATTGGGGCTCATTACTATGCTTCACCTTAAGCATCTTTTGCATAGGAGGCAATGTCTTAATTTCTGCTTTTACTGCATCCAGCTCTGTCTGTCACTGCTTGATGGTTTCTTGCAACTTTTTGACTTCTGGGTTGTCCTGCAAGTTTTCCTAGGCCTTGACACTTTCGTCTAGCAGCTTTGATGCACTACTTACAAGATCTAATATCTTCGTTGCTGAGGCCTGAATATCTTTGCGATGCTGTTCCCTGACCTCTGGTGGACTCTCAGGAATGAGACGAAGCTAAAACTCCACAATCTGGGCCTCATGTTCTTCTTTCATCTTCTCTATCTGGCTTCGAGACTGTTGTGGATAGTCTTTCAGCTTGATTATTCTTTGCTTCGATTCTTCTTTATCCCGCATGTCGAAGTCAGCAAGACTTCGACACGCCTCATCCAACACTCGCGCTAGTGTAGCCTACTTGTGTTCTGTTTCCCTCTTCTTCTATTCAACTTCTTTCAATTGTGCTTCGAGGCTCTCACTCTGCTTCATGGTATTCTCTAACTACATGTGTGTGTAGCTGTCTCGTTCTTGAATTTCCTTCATGAGTGCCAATTGACACAGATGCAACTCCGACATAGACAACTTAGTGTAATATATCTCAACTATCATGCTCATCTGTGATCGAGATGTTGCGTCAGTTATTATAAGGGCTGCACTTGTTACTTTTTCTCTATTGTTTCTGGCTGGCCATTGTCTAGTATCTGGCTGCATGCCTATTGGGGCACTGCTTGCTGTAGCGCCAGTTGCTGTTCTTTCCTCTAACTCCTGCTGCGGTAGTGAGGTTATGCATAGAAAGTTGTTGCTCCATACTGCGACATCATTTTGGCGTAGTCCAGACTTTGGTTTTGGTAAGAAACACTAGCAGTGTTTCTTGGTTGTGGTGGAACTGTAGGTGGTGTTGGACAGCGCTATGGTTGTTGGGAAGCTAAGCCTATGATGCCATCTGCAGCATGGGATGCCCCTGGTGCACCCTAGTAGGAGGTACCTAGGTGGGGAGTGTCTAGAATGATGGTGTATAGGTATCCAGACTGAGCATAGATTAGGTCAAACTATTGGGCTTTTAGTATGGCCTCCTCAGTGGATTGAGGACATTCAGATGCGACGTCCTTTGCTATGGGTGGGAGAAAGATTTTGAGAAACCAATCCAAGAATATCCTATTGTCAAGATGGATTTTGCACAAATTACAACATCACCGCCACTCATGGATGTGGTCGATTATATGTGTCAAAGTGCTCTAGTGGTAGGATAACATGATCTCCACCCCTTTTTCATATGTAACAGGGAGTTGGAAATACTATAGGAACATGAAAGCTAAGGAGTTGAAATATGAGTACTTGGATTGTGGTAGCTCAATGTACCATTTGGCTGCCACACCTGTGAAGGTGCATTGGAACAGTCTTAGTCTGATCAAGTAATCTATGATGCTATTTGAGGAGCACCATAGATGAAATGTCATAATGTGATTTTGGGGACACTCCCCTACCTTGCCTTCAAACTTGGGAATGTCTAATGGCAACTTGGTTGGCATGGGAGGCCAAAAGGTTTGATGGCAGATGGGGTCGTTTGTCAATAGAGCCAAATCAAGCAAGTTAAGATGAGCCATGAAAGGAAAATTTTACCCCAGGTTAATGTGAGATGGGGCAGTGATGGTGGCAGGGTTTGTAGGTTCATAGTGCACCTGCATGGATGGGGGCACTTGTGGTGGAACCATTATAGATGGTCCAATGCCCACAAGTGTGGTGTGAGGGATAGTGTGGATGGAAGGGACACTGCCCCCATGTGTGATAGGAGGGACAGTGTATGTGGGCAGGGCATTTCCCCTGTTGGAGTAGGACCCTACAGCTACAGGAAAATCTACTATATCGGAGCAGAAAAGTTAATAAAACAGTACCTAAAGCGGTCGAGAAGAGAGAGCTCAACCACTGCACTTAAGGAAGTGGCCGAGAAGAGAGAGCTCAACCACTGCATTCAAGTTAGTGACGAATACAGGAGGGCTCAGCTACCCTCATAAATGGAAAAGGAGTAATGGGCCGAGGTATTGAAGATAAAGGACAGAAGGAGAGCAACTGAGGAAGTGGCGCCCATACCCACGATCAGCACTGGGAAGCGTGGAAGATTGCAGAAAGCTGTATTATGACGAAAAGCGACAGTTCAAAGTACAAATAGGCCGACTGTGATAGTTAGGGTTTTTGGGTTACTATTGGGAAAGGCCCACAGTGTTTTATGACTATGAGACCTTCGGGCCACCTATTTAAGTATGTATTTTGTATTAGGAAAGGTTAGCTAGTTAGTTGGTCTATTAGCTCATAGACAATCAGATAGTTGTCATTAGTATTGTAAGAGTCGAGCTTTGGTTCTACTATGAGTCTGTAGTTATCTTACTGTAACCAGTAGCCAAATCCTTGAGCATGAATGTAATAATCCGCAGGGATTGAGAGAGAGAGAGAAAGAGAGGAAGAGTATGCTGTAAGAAGAAAGCATAATAGAAAGAGAAGAGATCTAAGAGAGAAGGGCTACCGGCTGTGTGCATGGAGTTTCCCAGAAGATCTCAAGCTACATAATAGGTTGCAGTGAAACTATGTTTACTCTCTCAAGATATAATATAAAAACCAGTTCTTGTGGACGTAGTTTCCTTCCTGGGAGTGAACCACGTAAAATCCGTGTGTTGTGCAACTGTTTCATGTGATTGTGCTATACTTACTTGCTATCTGTTATCTGTTGCATGAACTTTGCTATCAATTAATGAATGTATGTATGCTATCCTTCAATTTACAGTAACATAGAAGTTTAAATGCAATTTGAATGTATCAAGTATTATGTATATGAGCTTATTAGTGCTTGATTCACAAATAGTACAGCTGTTGTGTTAAGTGATTCCTGTATAGTTAAATCAACAATTGAGCATAATAGAGGTTGAGTGTGATAAACCATAGAATATTGAGTGAGGCTGTTTAACACCCTGAGAGGGGATAACTGAGCTATTATACCCAGAGAGAAATCCTTTGAACCCTAAGATTTTATGAGCATATTGAGTCTTGTTGTAGGAAATATCGCAGTATAGAAAGGCGATATCGCACTGTTGGAGGAGCTACGGTGTGAGATATCGCAGGTTAAGGGATGAGTAGAAGAGGAAGTTGCACATCGTCCTAGAGGTTGTGATGTGATTAGAGTCCTTTCCATAGCAGAGTTAGCTAGGACAAGAGAGACAGCCCTTCAGAGAGATCCCGCTAGCTAGGAAGAGTCAAGAGGAACCAAGATGCTACAGAACCTGGTTGAGGAAACCTGATTCTTCAACCACCCCTTCAAAGATCACTTCGGGTGAGACTTCAGGCCATTTTGTAGTTTGTTTCCAAAAGGGCTAGTGAGCTAGGGGTATTGTTGGTACATTACAGTAAACCCAAGTCTTCCCAATCATAACCAACAAATGGTTTCGTTGCCGGTTTTGAAAAAATTAAAGAGATAATGTTCTGTTGGTGTCCTACTAAAGAAGAAATTAACCAGTGGGTTGAGTCTAAGGAAAGATAATTTGCTGTGACACAAAACAAGAGTCCTAGGATGAGTACAGAGGACTAGTTACAAAAACATATCTTCACAGACCTGCATGAGATATTTTTTGCGACCTATGCAAATGAGTTGTATGACTGGTTGTCAAAGTTGAATGACAAGCACATATTCAAGAAGAAAAGAAACATTGTCTGGACACCGGAGCTGATTCACGCTGTGAAGAGCATAGATAATCCCATTTCGTGGGTAGTAGACTTCTGGCTTGTGATTTTGCTGGAAGGCTTCATTACATAGTTTGTCGTTGATCAAAGAAAGAGTTTCAGTGAAGCAGAGAGGTACTTCTTCAAAGGATATCATGGTAAGTACTTGAACTCTTTAAATTTGTCCATTAAGATGTTATTACATGAAAAAGGAGTACTCGATATATTCTCAGATGAATAAGCTAAGTAAAGTGTAATGTCATAAGAGTTTGAGAGTGATTTTGAAGAAATTGGATGTACCCGTAGCGGTAAGAAATATAAAGTAGATTTTATATATTCCTTCTGTGAAGACACTTCAGACAATACTAGAGAATATAGTCAAATTAATACAGAGAGAACAGTAGGGGGTATCCCTTCTCACCCTTACACCTCACAGAAACCGACCGAGACTCAGAATAATCCCACAGGAACTCCATCTAGTATTTCACATACAGTACATAATACCTCCACATCACCGACATTTACACCATCAAGTGTTAGTAATACAGTAAATCAGAACCCACCATGTAGAAACAGAATGGGGGACGACATGAATTTACCTACCTTTAAGGGTACAGGGGCAAAAGACCCAAAACAACATTGGTTCTTATGTGAAGCTGTATGGACCATTAAGAAGATCCAAGATGACAACACTAAGCTTGTCCAGTTGGCTACCACACTTAGAGAAAGAGCCTTAACATGGTATATGAAGTATACATCAGCGCAGCCCAAAACAATTGTATAGGTCATGACTTCCATGATCAAGGAATTCAAGAAACCCAAGTCTGAGTCACAGTGTATCACAGAACTCAAAGACATCAAATAGTTACCCACATAGTTGGTATGGGATTTTGATAAAAAATTCAAATCTCTTATAGACCAAGTTAGCTTTGAGTTTGCACCGGGGAAGCATAAGGAATGGTTCATCACGGAACTACTCTCTCATATCATACTGCCACTAATGCAGCAGAAACTCCATACGCAAGATGACACATTGGAGATGGCAATGAAACTAGAGGCTTCACCTCTAGCTGAGACTAGTACAGGTATGACAACCTTATAGAATCAGTTAGCTAATCTCATGTTACAGCTGCATGAGATAAAGAAAGGGAAAGAGGTTGCACAAGAACTATGGTGTACCAAGTATAAACGATAGGGCCATACCAAAGAAAACTGTCCAGTATTTGCTGAATATCTAGCAAGTGGGGCTCCTAACCCCTTAGTACAGAATCAAGGGCCATGGTGTGAACTCTATAGAACAAGAGGACATAGACCACAAGAATGCCCTTTACTTCAAAAGTATGTACAGACCCCTAAGAATTTATACTGTAACTTCTGTAAGTCAGTAGGACATGATGAAAATTGTTGAGCTTATGATATCATGGTAGAGAGAAAACATGATTTCTACAGAGTCCAATCAGAGACATCTGGACCAACAGCAGTACCACAGCATGAACCGGCTCATGTTGGCCATGGTGGAGGATTCATAGAATGAGGCCATGGAGGAGGTTTTGGCTGTGGCCGTGGACCGATTACTTGTTACAACTGTGGAGTTTTAGGACATTATGATAGGGATTGTCAGAACCCTACTACAACATGTAACTATTGCAAGTCCTACAATCACACTATATAAGAGATTGTTATCTTGATAGCCAAGATTAGGGATCCTAAGCCAGCAGTACACTAGAATATTAAGCTTATTGCTGCTGAGCAGAAAGAACCACAACCAAGAGTCAATATTGTGACTCACAGTGGTGCTTCCACTAGTAGGACATCGCAGGATGTCGAAAAGAACACAGGTCTGGAGTGGGTGCGCAAAGCCACTAATAAATCAACACCACTTGACCTGCAGAAGAACAAAGAAATGTTTCAGCAAGCAAAAACTTTCTTTACTGGCCCTACACCATCAGGATCATAGACATTGCCTTGTAGGAGTGTACCACAACAAACACCTTGTGGCGTTAGTCCTATGCAGACATCGCAGGCTACCACATCTGGAAGGTGCAAAGAATATGAGTTGACAGGTAGAGTACAATCCTTCCTGCAGAGTTTCTTGAAACTCGTAAGAAATGAGAAATCCATAGGAGAGCTTCAGGGCATTGTAGATCAGTACCAACAGTCTTCTTCTGTGAGCAGTGTGCAACATGCTATTAATAATATTATGGGACATACAAGAACAGGAAGAGAAATGAGACTCACAGCACAAATCAGAGAATTTGAAATGGATGAGGTAATCCTATATTTAGGATCAGAGGTAAATGTTCTGACTAAGCAGACATGGGAACATATGGGTAGCCCTAAGTTATCTAGATCACCTATCCATCTGTGATTAGCCAATCAGTAGAGGGTATCGCCATTGGGTTGATTACCACAAGTACCAGTTGATATTGACGGAGTTCACAGCTTTGCAGACTTTGAAGTCATAGAAATTATTGGCAATAGAATACCCTATCCAGCTTTATTAGGTATTGATTGGGTAATTGATAACATGGATGTTATCGATTTGAAGAGAAGACAAATGACCTTTGAGGATAATCAGATCCGGGTCATCGCATCGTTGGATCCTTTTCAGGGTCCTAGATATATTGAACCTATCAGAGAAGAGGAAGAGGTGCGTAACATGGAGAGATTCTATCAGATGAATGCTAATCAGAGTGACTATATCAACCCCACCACTGAAGGAAATATTAGTTGGCGATGCAACAGCTCATGCGCATCAGATTCAGAGGTTGGCTTAGAAAATTGGCAGAATAGACTTTACGAAGTCTCAGCTCGCAGATGTGCGTTTATGACTAAGTCACTGCGATGGATCGGAGCAGAGATTAAGGATATTCTATCGTTTGATGGTTTAGCAGATGTCAACGAATTTTTACAATAGTTTGAGCAGAAAATTCCTAATGAGCAGAGGATGATAGCTATTGACCTTGCAGTAAGAGCCACACCTGCAAGATGGTGGCATGCACATAAAGAACATATCACATCATGGGATGATTCAAGATATCGATGGCGATTAGATTCTCTAATGACAAGGAGTGGTTCCCATAGAAATATACAAGAGAAAGTGACCCCAGGTCACATATCAAGACTTGTGAATAGAATTGGTCGGACATTCCAGAGGATGAATGGGTTCACCTATTCATTCACACTTTAGACACAATCCCAAGGAACTGGTACACTGAGACAGAGTTGTGCAGAGGAACCATTACATGGCCAGTTATGATAAATAGCTTTGAAATCACTTTCACTTTTGAATCTGAGTATCCAAGCATTGATCATGCTCTAGACATTATAAAGGAAAAGATATTTGATGATTGTACCCTATCAGCGTATGCTCAGCCTGATTGGGCCATTCATTTAGAATATGTGCTAGAGTTCTATAACTTCACAGAAGAGTTAGGCGATGAGGATGAGGATCCTCACAGCATCAACATTCCAAAGTCATAAGGGACTCGCAAAGTTGATGGACCAAAGCTCGAGATTCCAGCTATCACAGAGCCTATCAATATTAAAAAGATCAAAATTGGCACAGAGACAGAACCAAAGTTTGCCTCTATTGGAGACTATTGGGATGATGAAATGGTTGGCCACATCGCAGATTTGTTACATTACTATCAGGACTTATTTCCAACTAAGTTCATAGAGATGAAGGGAATAGTAGGAGATTTGGGAGTCATCAGGATACCTTTGAAGGCGGATGCTAGACCAGTCAAGTAATGTCCATAAAGACTAAATCCTCATTATAAAGAAAAAGTTAAGGATGAAATTGATAAGATTCTAGCAGTAGGCATCATTGAGCCCATAGAAGAGAGAAAATGGGTCAGTCCCATGGTTGTGCAGGAAAAGAAAACTAAAGGAGAGATAAGGATTTGTGTCGATTTGCGCAAACTCAATGACGCATCGCTTCATGACCCATTTTTGACACCTTTTACTGATGAAGTTTTAGATAATGTGGGAGGATAGGAGATCTACTCATTCACTGATGGCTTTTCAGGATATCACCAGATAAGAATCCATCCAGAAGATCGACATAAGACCACCTTTGCAACAGAATGGGGCTCATTCTAGTATATGACAAGGCTTGATGGTATATCCTACAAAGATTTCCATCATTGTAAATCTCTCAGCACCCAACTTAGTCAAGCAATTCAGGATAGTACTTGGTCATACTGGGTATTATAGAAAATTCATCAAAGGCTATGCAAAGATCACAGCACCTATGGAAAAACTGTTAAAGAAAGATGTGAAATTCCTATAGAATGAGGAACCAGGAAAGTTTAGAAATTCTTAAAGAGAATATGGTTGCATCACCCATCTTAGTATTTCCAGATTGGAACAAGCCATTTCATGTACATGTGGATGCATCTGGAATCGCACTAGGGATTGTCTTAACACAGCCAGGAGAAGGGGGTATCGATCACCCTATCACATACTCAAGCAGAAAGTTATCTACCGTAGAAAAGAACTACACCACTACAGAAAGAGAAGGATTAGCTATGGTGTATGCTCTACAGAATTTCAGGCACTACCTATTGGGTGCTCCATTCAAGATGTTTACCGACCATTCTGCTTTAAAGTACTTGGTCAATAAGCCAGTGTTAGGAGGAAGGATCTGTAGATGGTTACTCCTATTTCAGGAGTATGATTTTGAAATCATTGTAAAACTGGGGAGATTGAATGTCGGACCTGATCATCTGTTGCGGATAGACTCAGGAGAAGAACCAAGTAACTTAGAGGATAATTTTCCAGATGTGCAGTTGTTTTCTATTCATATCGTAGATGAGTATTACTCAGATATTATTCACTTTCTCACTACAGGTTGGGCACCGGTTGACTTTACTAAGCAGCAAAAGAAACAATTAGTTGTTAAAGTAGCATATTTCACTTTGATCGTAGGACATTTATATAAGCTAGGTCCAGATGAAGTCCTGCGTAGCTGCATTATGTCGCACGAGAAAGAGGCCATTATTAGCGAAGCACACTCAGGTACCACAGGAGGTCATTTCGTAGGAAAGCCGACTGCTCAAAAAATTCTAGCTACAGGATTATGGTGGCCTACTTTGCATAAAGACACTAAGGAGTTTTGCAAATGCTGTGATATCTGCCAGAGGGTAGGAAAACCTTCACGGAGAGATGAAATGCTACTGCGACCATAGATTATGTTGTGCACATTTGACAAATGGGCTATAGATTTCATGGGTCCTATCAAACCACCAGGGAAGAGAAATCATGTGAGATACATCATCACAGGAACAGAATACCTCACCAGATGGGAAGAGGACAAAGTAGTAAGGAATTGTGATGCTGCTACAACTGCACAGTTCATTTTTGAAAACATCATTAGTAGATTTGGATGTCTAGTAATTTTGATGAGTGATCAAGGCACACACTTTCTGAATCGCACTATTCAGGCCTTGACAGAGGAATTTTAGATAGAGCATCATAAGAGCACTCCCTACCACCCACAAGCTAATGGTACGGTGGAGGATTTTAACAAGATTCTAGAAAATGCTTTTACGAAGATCTGTAATAGCCAAAGAGGTGATTGGGACCTTAGGGTTAATACTGTGTTATGGGCTTATAGGACTACATGCAAGAAACTTACAGGACACACACCTTTCAGCTTGGTGTATGGACAAGAGGCTATTATGCCTATGGAATATATTATTCCTGGTTTTAGAATTGCTCAAATTACTGAGATGGCTGATACAGGTACGATGAATGAAAGACTAGCACAGTTGCTTACCTTAGAAGAAGACAGATTCATCACAGGATTTCATCAAACAGTGCAGAAGGCATGAGAAAAAGATTCGCACGATAGGCACATCAAGAGCAAGATATTTTAGATAGGAGACCTAGTGCTCCTTTATGACAGCAAGTTTGTTAAGTTTCCAGGGAATTTCAAGACGCATTGGTTGGGGCCATATCAGGTTTAACAAATTACAGAAGGAGGTGTCGTTCAGCTTAGCAAACTGAATGGGGAACTTCTTCCTACTTGGATTAATGGCAGTAGGCTCAAGCTCTACAGTGATAGCCACTCCACCTCCCAACCCTAACTCAAACACTTTATACCAGTGCAGATGTCCAGTGTAGTTTAAAGGAGGCATCACACTAGTGCAGATGTCCAATGTAGTTGAAAGGAGGCATCGCACCTATAGCTAGTCTACAAAAAAAAAAGTTCTAAGTATGAGGAAAGTTTGTTCTACACAAGCCATAAGATGCTTGCAAAGTTTATGAACGTTGCGGAGGCTCACGCCAGCATTTTGGCTCAGGATGATGTAGTGTGACATCACAGCAAGGCAATGTTCCCTATGCCATGTACACAATTTTTAAAAGAGACAGAGGGCCAGTCACTTCGCCTTCTGACAAGTAGTTAATGTAAATATGAAAAGTAGACATTACCCAATATTTGGAAACAGTACAGTGATTGTCCTAGATTTGGTAAATCTTGGTCGAGATTTTCGGTGCTTGCACACAAGGGTGGAGGAGATTTGATCAGATTTTCAGCAATTAATGAGGATCAAGACGACGATTGTTGTCTTATCCATGCAATAAATGCCACCAACGGGTCTAGCTGAAATGACCATTGCTTCAAATATTATCGCCTTCATTATAAATACATAGATCATTCAAACAAAAGGGTTACTTTTGCAATTTCTGAGAGCTACAGAGTAATTTTTAGAGTTTTCCTATGTAGAGATACTCCAGTTACAGAGTGCTAGTTTCCCCAATTTTCCATCCATTACCAGTCCAAAGTATTGCACTAGGTGGTGTATGTCCGAGAAGGAAATTTTAGAAGATGTTGTGCAACGATTCCAGCGTGGTGGCCTCGAGTCTGTTATGACGACGCCGCCCAAGGTTGTGAAATTAGGTGCATTACAGGTCATACAACCGCTAAGTATGACAAGGCAGAATGTATAAGATCTCATCAAAGTCTTTTCTGCAGAGAAGAAGAAAGACGAGAAGATCACTGAAGATAAGAAAGCAGAGAAGCAGAAAGATGAGAAGATCACTGAAGATAAGAAAACAAAGCAGAAGAATGATGAGAAGAAATCTACAGGCAGGAAGAAAGTAAAAATGAGAAAAAGAAGGCAACAAGAGAAGGAAGATGACCTATCTCATCAGCTAAGAGAAGAACAAGAGATTATAGAGGAAAAGAAACGAAAATATGGAGGTCATAGGAAGTGTGAACACCTGAAGCAATTTCTTGAGAAGAAAAGTGAAAGGGGAAAACAAACCAAACAAGTAGAACTTCAGCATGCAGACAAAGGCTTGTTCTCAAAATGGAATTCATTGTTTGTATAGCTTTCATATAGAAGGATCCAGACTGAATGAAATGTTTGAGAAGGCTGGAAGATAGAGATTTATATTTTCCTAGTAATACGAGTTCTAACCTAGATAAAGAGGAAAGGATATCTGTGGAAGGCTTCTCAAAAGCTCAAGATCCTTACAGGAGCTGCTGATATATGAAAAAAACTATATGCAACTTTGAAGTATATCTGTGCGTATGATTTGATGGTGATCCAGGTGAAGTGGTCACTTGAAGGTCTCACCAGTGACGTGAGAGAGAGCATGCCAATGAGGAAAGGAAAGATAAGAAAGACCTACGAACTAAGTTTACAGAAGACTCCACCATTACTAAAGTTATGCTTAAAATGGCACAAGACTGTGTCAAAGCTATGGAAAAATATGTCATAGGACTCAGAGAGAGATTCGCACGAAATTCGTAGGAATCCAAGGAGAAGCTATAGTAGGAGAAGCTAGCCGTTAGTGGCTCGGGGACAAGCCACAAGTGAGTGTTAGGGGACTATTGGAGAAGGTCCCCACAGCTACAGGAAAAGCTACTATATCGGAGTAGAAAAGTCAAGAAAATAGTACCTGAAGTGGCCAAGAAGAGAGATCTCAACCACTGTACTTAAGGCAGTGGCTGAGAAGAGAGAGCTCAACCACTGCATTCAAGGAAGCGACAAATACAGGAGGGCTCAGCTACCCTCATAAATGGAAAAGGAGCAACGAGCCGAGGTATTGAAGACAAATAATAGAAGGGGAGCAATCGAGGAAGTGGTGCCCATACCCACGATCAGTGTCGGGAAGCGTGGAAGACTGCAGAAAGCTGTAGTGTGACAGAAAGCGGCAGTTCAAAGTACAGATAGGCCGACTATCATAGTTAGGGTTTTTGGGTTACTGTTGGGAAAGGCCCACAGTGTTGTATGATGGTGAGACCTTTGGGACACCTATTTAATCATGTATTTTGTATTAGGAAAGGTTAGATAGTTAGTTGGTATGTTATCTCATAGACAATCAGATAGTTGTCATCAATATTGTAAGAGTCGAGCTCTAGTTCTGCTATGAGTATGTAGTTATCTTACTATAACCAGTAGCCAGCTCCTTGAGCATGAATGTAACATTCTGCAGGGATTGAGAGAGAGAGAGAAAGAGAGGAAGAGTATTCTGTAAGAAGAAAGCATAATAGAAAGAGAAGAGATCTAAGAGAGAAGGGCTCTTGGCTGTGTGCATGGAGTTTCCCAGAAGATCTCAAGCGGCATAATAGGTTGCAATGGAACTGTGTTTACTCTCTCAAGATATAATATAAAAACTAGTTCCTGTGGATGTAGCTTCCTTCCTGGGAGTGAACCACATAAAATCCGTGTGTTGTGCGACTGTTTCATGTGATTGTGCTATACTTACTTGCTATCTGCTATCTGTTGCATGAACTTTGCTATCAGTTAATGAATGTATGTATGCTATCCTTCTGTTTATAGTAACATAGAAGGTTAAATGCAAGTTGAATGTATCAAGTATTTTGTATATGATCTTATCAGTGCTTGATTCACAAACAGTACAGCCATTGTGTTAAGTGATTCCTGTATACTTAGTTCAGCAGTTGAGCGTAGTAGAGGTTGAGTGTGATAAACCATAGAAGCTTGAGTGAGGCTGTTTAACACCCTAAGAGGGGATAAATGAGCTATTATACCCAGAGAGAAATCCTTTGAACCCTTAGAGTTGATGAGAATATTGAGTCTTGTTGTAGGAAATATCGCAGTATAGAAAGGGGATATCGCACTGTTGGAGGAGGAGCGGTGTGAGATATTGCAGGTGAAGGGTTGAGTAGAAGAGGAAGTTGCACATCATCCTAGAGGCTTCCATGTGATTAGAGTCCTTTCCATAGAAGATTCAGCTAGGAAAAGAGAGACAACCCTTCAGAGAGATCCCGCTGGCTAGGAAGAGTCACGAGGAACCAGGATGCTACATAACCTAGTTGAGGAAACCTGATTCTTCAACCACCCCATCAAAGATCACTTCGGGTGAGAATTTAGGCTGTTCTACAGTCTATTGCTGAAAGGGCCAATGATCTAGGGGCATTTTTGGTACATTACAGTAAACCTGGGTCTGCCCAATCATAACCAATAGCCCCCCTATGTGACAGGAGGGGCAGTGTATGTGGAAGGTCCACTGCATGCAAATGTTTGAGGTAGGATAGCCTAATTGGTTACTATGTGTGGTGGAAATTTATTGATGACAATTTGCATGATCATGTTGGGGCCACCTGCATGGTTTTTAGTTATAACTTGTGGTGTGGACATGGGTCCACTAGCTATGGCTATGCCAAAAAATGGATCCGGGTTTGCACCAGCCATGGGGCTTGATGGTGCAGTGTGGAGGTCTGGTTAAGAATAATATGGGTTAGAATATAAATCAAAGGTTGTGTGGCCTTTTGATGGTGTGAGAGGTTGTCGAGAATGGTCTTGACGATGTTAGTTCAATGTCCCAAATTGTGGTTGTTTGCCTCTTAGGCCTGAGGAAGAGCATGGGGGATCAATTGTGATAGATTTATGTATCAATCTAGTGGGAATGATATTTTGGACCCCATTTTCAATGGATTTTGATTTCCTATATGTGGTCATTCGGCCACCAAGACTGCCAGAAGACAACGCTTGGATTTTTCCTCATGGGCATTTCTACTCAATCGGTGGGGGTAATTTCCCATTTCGCTTAGCAATTCCTCTCAGCGACCAACTACTTTGGGGTTCCCATGGTACTCCTCATAATGATTTTTTGGGTTGAGCCCAAGTACTTCCCATGGTTAAGGTAGTTAGGGACTTATGTCCTCAAAGACTGCAGATTTTTTAACTTAATGTAAATTAATCAATTTTAGTGGCTCTCTCAGCGTCATGAACTAAGTGGGGTTGGTAACCTGGTATGGTGTATATGTGTTATTGTTTTTATGTTATCAGGTGGCTGCAAGTGGTTTATGAAAATGTCATAGAGTTCATATCATTATGAATACAAGCAGTAAATAAATAGAAATTGTGTAAACAGATACCATTGTTTTTACCCTAAATGTTGATGGCATAACTAAGTGACTACCTTACACCTATATTCTTCTTCAACCGAGAGAAGGTGCTAGGATATCAACACAATGGGACCAATCCCATCCATAAATCCATAGGTCACCTCTCGGATGCAAGATTGTTCAATAGGGAGGACGCTTAGCGCCATGAGAAGCCCTCCTTCTCTACGCCCTCTACCTTCCAAGTCATCCATTTTTAATAGTTTTGAACAATATTTAGTGAAGAGACTATTACTATACGAGCTATGCCCTTTGTCGTATCCCAGAATACCCTGAAGGGTGATTACTGGGTAGAGGAGGAAGGGTAAGCAATACTATTAATTTTATGTCAGTTTTAGTTAGGCTATGTTGAGTAAGCAATTAAATTTTTTTGAATTTACACTTTGTTTGTACATGAAATTGTAGTAAACTGAAACATAAATAGAACTAGAACTACTGTTCTATATAGAGGTGGCTGATCCGCACTAACGGTCCCTAGTAAATTTAAAATTAACCTCTAATTGACAGACTGCATGTTTCAGGTCAAATTTGGAGATGGGGTCGCAAAAAAATTTCAGAAACAGCCAAGGGGGTCGCACAAACTTCATAGACACAAGAAATCTACATTTTTGAGTGAATTCGCACCTTTCAAGGGAAAATGGGTGACATTTTCATGCCTATGAGGCCTAAAAGAGTGACCTCATCCCTTGTTTAGGCCCAATAAGTGCGACCTACTTCAGAATTGGGTTTTTTCTAATTCTGAGTCAGATCCGGTTGATAGTAACCTGTACTATGGCCAAACAGACTTGAATTTTCCTTACAGAGGCTTCAACAACAACAAAAACTAAATTTAAACAATATTTAACCTAGATCTGACAAGAAATTTTAAAAACTAGGGCATAAACTAAAAAAACTTGAAATTTAAAAAAAACTGAACCAGGGATCTAGTATGGTCACCAGTTCTATAGCAGATATTTCTCCTTGCTACAAGGGCAGGAATTGATCCCTTCTGTCTATAGGATATAAGGGTAGTTTCTTATGTGGAAATGCAAGAAAAATAAACAAAACAAAAAGGAATAAAAGAAACAAATAGCAATGGCAGTGAGCCCCTCTGCAAACAGGGTTAGGGCTTAGCTCTGAGAACCTGCAAACAACTAATAGATAGTAATAAACCTACAAAACATGTTAGAAATAAACATGCAATAAGAATATAAAAAAAACCTGCAATCAAACTATGGGTTAAACTAAAGTAAAGAAATTAAACAAAACAAACAAGTATACCTCTTCTTTGGTGCAATGGGCCACCATGCCCTGGCTGGAGGAAGCACCTCTCTATCTCACTCAACAATGGAGGAGTTATGGCTAAATGGGGAAGATAAGTGGAAGAGATGGGGATGTAGGTGGCTTGAGAGGCAAAGAGTCTCAAGCCATCCATGGGCATCATAATAATATGCCAAAGAAGAGTTTTTTAGCGTGACCCCCCGCCCTCCTTTTATAGCTTTTTTGGGGGTTTTATGGTTTTAAGCCCTTGGTGCAGGCTTTAGCCCCTCTTTTGGGATTTTATCCCCTTCTGCCCTAACTTTAGCTCCTTTTAGGGTTTTAGGCTCCTTTGAGGGGTTTTAGCCCCTTTTTGGAGGCTTTAGCCCCTAACTTTAGCTCCTTTTAGGGTTTTAGGCTCCTGAGAGTTATTTAGGCTCATTTTTGGGGGTTTTAAGCCCTTTTCTTCATTCTTAAGCCTTTTTTAGGGTTTGGGGGTCTAATGGAGTGATACGAGGGTCATGTATGGATGTCAATGGGTGGTGTAGGCCATGTAGAGCTGAGTGAGGTATTTTTTGGGTTAACACTCCTAACACTAATCCACCTCCTCTCCTCTCTCTCTCTCTCTCTTTCCTATCATTTCCCTAAGCCTTAGTGTAACCTATTATCTCATTCTCTCACTCCATATTCTCTCTCTATCCCACCTTGTTCCCCCTAACATTTTCTACCCCCCTCTCTAACTTTCCTTCCACCATAATCATCAACCTACACTTAACCCCAAGTCCTATATCTCACTCTCAACACCCTAAAACCCCATTCCTCTCTCTCAAACACTCTCTCTATCACTAAACCCCCTCCACTCTCTCTCCCTAACCACACTCATACTCTACCTAAGACTCTCTCTCTCTCTCTCTCTCTCTCTCTCCTCCCATGCCATATAACCCCCCTTCTCTCTAATTTCCATAATCATCTGTAAACACCTACCCCATCCTCCCACTGAAATATTTATTTCTTTTTCTCCCCCAACTTACCTCCTCCCCTAAACTTAATAACCCATACCCTCCCCCACTCACCCCCCCCCTCTCTCTCTAGCTTTCTCTCTCTCTCACACACACATAGCCTAGTCATCCCCCTAATTTTAATCCACCTCCTTTATCTCTCTCTCACATCCTCACCCTATCCCTCACTAGCCCCCTTTCTCACTCTCTCACCTAACTCTCTCTCTTTCTCTCTCCTAACATCCCCTAACATTTACTAGCCCCATATCTAACTTTTTCTCCAACCTACTCCAACTACATCTCACCTTCACCGATATCTCTCCTTGTCAACTCCCTAACACCCCCTCCACACCTCTATCTAACACATTATCACTAAACCTAACCTCTCCTCTTTCTCCATAATACTACTTATACTCTCCCTAATCCCCTCTATTTCTATTTCTTACTCTCCCTCCAACTAAACACCTCTCTTTGTCTCTCCTAATCCCACTTTCCCTACCACTTATAACCCTTGATATTTCTCTCTATCTATATATCTACCTCCCTTTATCTCTTTATCCCTCTACCTCCACCCTATACCTGCCTCTCTCTCTCACACACACACACACACATTCCCTTAAATTTTGGTAACCCCCTCTAAATTTCTCTCTATATTACTAGTCCACCTACACCTAACAATCACCCCTATCTCTCTCCCTCGACCCCCTAACAAACCCCTCTCTATCTTTGACACTATAACTACCCCTAACTACCCCTCTCTCACCCTAACACCATTCATACTCTCCATAATTCCCTCTCTTTCTCTCTCTTACTCCCCCTCCTTCTAATCCCTTATCTCCCATTGTCTCCCCTAACCCCCTCCCCCTACCACTTACTACGCCCACATCTCTCTCTCTCTCTCTCTCTCTCTCTCTCTCTCTCTTCCCCTATCCCACCACTATTTCTGCCATTTTCCTTAATTTCACTAACCATACATAAATTCCTACTCACTCCACCTTGATCTTTATCTATTTCTCTCCCATGACTATTCTTGCTCACTTAGAACTAATCACCAAGACCTTCTTTCCACTTTCCCCCCTTCCTTTCTCTTTCATATCCTCCTCCACCTACCCCTAATCACATGCATCTCTCTCTCTCCCCCAACCCCCTAACCTGATGCCTTTGTCTCTCTCCCTCTCTCAAACTTACCACCACCCAAATCACCCCCTCTCTTACTAACTCCCCTCCTACTATCCCTACCCATAACTACTCTCTCTCTCTCTCTCTCTCTCTCTCTCTCTCTCTCTCTCTTCCCCTATCCCACCACTATTTCTGCCATTTTCCTTAATTTCACTAACCATACATAAATTCCTACTCACTCCACCTTGATCTTTATCTATTTCTCTCCCATGACTATTCTTGCTCACTTAGAACTAATCACCAAGACCTTCTTTCCACTTTCCCCCCTTCCTTTCTCTTTCATATCCTCCTCCACCTACCCCTAATCACATGCATCTCTCTCTCTCCCCCAACCCCCTAACCTGATGCCTTTGTCTCTCTCCCTCTCTCAAACTTACCACCACCCAAATCACCCCCTCTCTTACTAACTCCCCTCCTACTATCCCTACCCATAACTACTCTCTCTCTCTCTCTCTCTCTCTCTCTCTCTCTCTCTCTCCCTATTTCTCTTTCACGTTTCCTACCAATAAACTATTCACACTCTGTCTTTACTAATCCCCTTTACCCTACCACATACCACTCTCTCTCTCTCTCTCTAACCCCGCCCTATACCCCCCTTTATTATAACTTCCCTAATAGTCCATAAATCCTAGCCCCTCCTCGAAACTTGATCTCTATCTCTTTATATCTCTATGAAAAGCCACCCCCTCTACTCTTTTCTCTATCTCTCCTACTACACCTACACATAACCCCTCCTCTATATATCTCTCTATCCCTCTAACTTAATTCCCATCCCCTACAATGTATCACACCCCCCCCACTTTCTCTCTCTCTCTCTCCATATACCCCCCTTATCTATAACTTCCCTAGGTTATCTAAACCCATACACCACCTTCTCCCACCATAATATCCATCTCTTTCACTCTCGAAACCCCGCTACTCCCAACCTCGGATCACACAACCCCTACCCCCTACCCATAACTACTCTCACTCTCTCTCTCTATGCCCCAAAACATTTACAAAACCCCTTGTTAGTTTTCTCTCTACACTAATCCTCCACCTACACATAACCATCGCCCCTATCCCTCTCCCTCAACATCCTAACACTTCCTTCTCTCACACACACTATAACTACCCCTAAATGGCCTTCTCTCTCCCTAACACCACTTATAATCTCCCTAATCCTCTCTCTTTATCTCTCTTACTATCTCTACCCTTAAACCCCTCTCTCTTAATCTCTCTTCTAATCCCCCTCCCCTTACAACTTACCACCCCTCATCTCTCTCTCTCTCTCCATATCCCTGAAACTTGATCTCTATCACTTTATATCTCTATGAAAAACCACCACCTCTACTCTTTTCTCTATCTCTCCTACTACACCTACACATAACCCCCCCCCTCTCTATCTCTCTCTATCCCTCTCACTTAATTCCCATCCCCTACAACGTATCGCCCCCCACTTTCTCTCTCTCTCTCTCTCCCTCCATATATCCCCCTTATCTGTAATTTCCCTAGGTTATATAAAACCATACACCACCTTCTCCCACCATAATCTCCATCTCTTTCACTCTTGAAACCCTCTACTCCCAACCCTTGATCACACAACTCCTACCCCCTACCCATAACTACTCTCTCTCTATATATATATACCCCAAAACATTTACAACACCCCTCGTTAGTTTTCTCTCTACACTAATCCTCCACCTACACATAACCACTGCCCCTATCCCTCTCCCTTAACATCCTAACACCCCCTTCTCTCACACACACTATCACTACCCCTAAATAGCCTTCTCTCTCCCTTATCCTCTCTCTTTAGCTCTCTTACTATCTCTCCCCTTAAACTCCTCTCTCTTAATCTCTCTTCTATTCCTCCCCCACTACAACTTACCACCACTCATATCTCTCTCTCTCTCCATATATCCCCTTATTTATAACATCTTAAAGATCCAATCCTCCACCTACCCCTTACAACCACACCTCTCTCTCTCTCCCAATGCCCTAAAATCCCCCATTATCTATCTCTCTCACACACACATACATCGCTTACTCATCCATGTACTATAAACGCTTCTACTTTTTGTTTCTCTCTCTCCTATCCTACTATTAACACATATTAACCTCTTCTCTCACTCTCTCAGCCCCTAATCATGCATCCACCTGTAACAGACCCTCCTCCTCTCTCCAACTCTTTCTCTCCCCTATTTCCCCTAATTCTTACTAACCTTCTATCTCATTTTATCTCTATGGAAATATTACACCTACACCTAAACACCTAACCTCTCTCTTTTTTCTAACCCCCTAACATCCCCACCTTCTCTCTCTATTTCAAACACTCTCACTACCTATAAACATACTCTCTCTCAATAACCCCACCCACACACTCCCTAACTTGACTCATACTCTCCCTCATCATTTCTCTCTCTATATATCTACCCCCACAATATAACACTTATTCACTCTAATTTTCCTAACCATCCCTCAACATTTACCACATCTACCAAGCCTAATGTTTATAATAGACACCCCCACCACTCATCGCTTAACTCTCTCTCTCCCCCCAAAGTTTTACAAACC
>LPNX010949490.1:294538-312030 GCA_001517045.1 Pseudotsuga menziesii | reverse complement strand
TCTCTCTCTCTCTCTCTCTCTCTCTCTCTCTCTCTCTCTCTCTCTCTCTCTCTTTCTCTCTCTCTCTCACCCTTACCCCACCCCTCTCTCTCTCTCCCATAATATGCCTAAAAATCCCCCTCTCTCTCTACACTATCACTAACCCAAACCTGCACCACTCTCCCTAACTACTCTTGTACTCTCCCTAGAAATAACTAATATCCCTACCTCTACTCCACTTACCCCTAAACCCCTCTACCTCTTTCTCTCTCCTAATGCCCATTCCCATACCACTTACCATCCTCCCTTTCTCTCCCTCTCTCCCTATACCATTTACCCCTATTCTCTCTAACTTTGGTAATGCTCCCTAAATCCATACCCCTCTCCTAATCCTAATCTCTATATATTTCTATCACTACCCATAACCAACCCCTATGCCCTTCTCTCTCTATATCTCCCACTCAACCTAACCTTAACCCTCTCACTCTCTCTTTCTCCCTCCTGTCACCCAATCCCCATATCCATACAACTTACCACCCCCATCCCTCTCCCTCTCTCTCATTTCCCCCACCATATACACACATTCTCTCTAAATTCCCTAACATTCTATAATCCCATACATCCCCTCCTTGCACCACAATCTCCATCTCTCTCCCCTAAAACCCCCACCTTACTCCCTCTCTCCCTAAATCTCTCTCTCTTTCTCTAACCCATCTGCTACTCCACCTACCTCTAAGAACCACAACTCTCTATGTAACCTAGTTCCATAACACACAACTATTTTCTCTGTATCACCCCCCCCACACACAAACATTGACTGCTCATTTCCCTACCACTAACATTGATACTCTTTGTCTATCTCTCTTCCCTAACATATACTAACCTCTTATCTCAATCTCTCATCCACTACTCTTTCCTCTACCTCTAACACCCCTCCTGTCTCAAACTCTCTTTCTTTCCCCTCTTTCTCCTAATTCTTACTAACCCTTTATCTCACCCTCTCTCTACCCTACTCATAAACCTACACCTATACCCCACCGATTCTCTCTATCGTAACCCCCTAACACCACCAAACTATCTTTTTCTCAAACACTCTTACTACCCTAAACACCCCCTTTCTTCAGAATCCCACTCAAACTCTCTATAACTCCACCCTAAATCCCTCCCCCTACAAATTACCACACTCATCTCTCTCTCTCTCTCTCTCTCTCTCTCTCTCTCTCTCTCTCTCTCTTCCCTAAGCCTATACCTTCGCTTCTCTATGAATTCCCTAATCTTCCTTAAACCCTTACCAACTGACCCCCCATGTGATACCTCTCTTTATCTCATCCACAACCACCCTCCTCCCCCTCCTCCCCCATAACTGCCTCCCCCTTCTTTGATCTATATATATTTCTCTCTTAACCCTTCTATTCTCCTTACCACTAATCATGCACACCCTCCACCCATTACAACAAAAATATCATTCTCTTTCTTTCACACACACAAAAACACATTCCTCCACTACTCCCCTTATTCCCACTCTCTCTCTCTCTAAACCCCCTAACCTTGCCCTCCCCATATTCCTTTTACATCTCTCTAAAATACACACTCCACCTACACATACCCCTAACACTAATCCATTTTCTCTTCTCTCTCTCTCTTTCTTGTCCTTTCCCTAATCGTTAGTAACCCCCTATCTCATTATCTTACCCCATACTCTCTCTCTATCCCACCATGTTCCCCCTAAATTTTTCTACCCCCCTCTCTAACTTTCTCTCCACCATAATAATCAACCTACACCTAACCCTAAGTCCTATATCTCACTCTCAACACCCTAAAACCCCCTTTGATTCTCTCAAAAACTCTCTCTATCCCTAACCCCCCTCCACTCTCTCTCCCTAACCCCACTCATACTCTACCTAAGACTCTCTCTCTCTCTCTCTCTCTCTCTCTCTCTCTTCCCGTGCCATATAAACCTCATTCTCTCTAATTTCCATAATCATCTGTAAACACCCACCCCATCCCCCCACCAAAATATTTATTTCTTTTTCTCCCCCAACTTACCTCCTCCCCCTAAACTTAATAACCCATACCCTCCCCCACTCACCCCTTGAAACATTCTCTATATCTCTCTTTGTATATCTATCTCTACCATATCCATTACTAAACCCATATCTAACTTTCTTTGTACCATATTCATCCACCTACACAGAACCACCACACCTATAACTCTCCCTCAACCTTGTAACACCATCCTCTCTCTCTCATAAACTATCACTACCCCTAATTCCCCCTCTCTCTCCCTAACATGACTCATACTCTCCTTAAGACTCTATATTTCTCTCTTACTCCAAATCCCACTAAACCCTTCTCATTATATTTGTCTCTCCTAGTCCCCCTCCCCATACCACTTACCATGCCCCCATCTTTCTCTCTCTCTCTCTCCTCTCTTTTCTCCACCCCCTTAACCCCCCTTCTCTCTAATTTCCATGGCAATCCCTAAACCCCTACCCCGCTCACCATGATCTCTATTTTTTCTCTCCTATATTTAACCCCCTTGTACTATCCCTAATATCCAACACCCTCCTTCCACTCACCCCTTGGTTTTCTCTCTCTCCACCTATATTTATCTCTCATCTATTCCTCCACCTACACCTATCCCTCTCACCTTGATCTCTATCTATTTCTCTCCTATAAATCCCCCCCCCATCCCTCCTTCCACTCAACCCCTCATTTTCTCTCTCTTTATCATTTACTCCTCCACCTCCACCTACCCCACCCCTATATCTCTCTCTAACAACCCCATAACATACCACTCTCTTTGTAACTGCTATCATACTCTCCCCACCAATAACCAGTATCTCAGCTTGCCTCTCTCCTTTCCCCATAACACCCTCTCTATCTCTCTCTCTCTTCCCCCACTATATATCATCATTCTATCTAACTTTTTTCATGCTCTCTAGATCCATCCCCCTCTCTTTGAAAACTTTGACGTACTCTCCCCACCAATAACTAGTATCTCAGAATGTCTCTCTCTTTTCCCCATAACACCCTCTCTCTCTCTCTCTCTCTCTCTCTCTCTCTCTCTCACACACACACACACACCCTACTACTCCCCCTACCACTAACCCCTCTCCTCTCTCTCTCTCTCTCTCTCTCTCTCTCTCTCTCTAACACACACACACAAACACACACACACACACACACAAACAAACTGTTGAGGCCTGGAAATTCGCAGGAAACAACAGCAAGGGATTCTCCCCAGTCAACATTCCCAACTAGCCCATGACAGTTTGATGTAGGGAATCCATTCGGTTTGTGGTCCGTCTACCATAGGTCAAGTAACAAACACAAAAAAGGTTTACCGATTGCGGCCCGATCCACTGTGTATATTTTTGTATTTTGACTTAAAGTATGAAATGCACGTGCCTAATTAATAATGCAGGGTGATAAGGATGCAGGAAGCCATCACAAAGTGATGCGCAGGTTCTTACCTCTCGTCTTAGGACTCACAAGTATCTAAATCACATATGCAGCAATAAAATAATACTAACTAAACTATATCTAGAGAGATGGATATTAATTCATGAGTAATGCACTACTATTCATGTGTTATGGAAAATCGCATATAGTTGTTCTTATAACCAAACATATAAACATGAGTAAAAGTATACATGACAAGATAGCTCATCAACAATTAAAACATCCCATTACTCATAGTGGAAGAACATTATGAAGATACTGAAGAATATTCAGACAAGAACATAGGTTCAAGAAGTTATAACACTCTCACAGCTAATGAAACACAGTTGAAAATGAAATAGTTCCCATTCAACATCTCTCATTTAAATGCAATGATCCATTCCACATAGCACTTTCTCCAACAGGTAAAAGTTTCACTTTCTGGTTTGTAAAATGAAATAGTTCCTCTTACAAGAAAAAGTTTACAAGTTTTCCAGGGAAAAAGCCCCAGTCACTTCTAACTTTCAAATATTTAAACAGAACAGTAGAATGCTTGGGTTCCCCCAAACGTGTCACTTTTCGGTTCTTTGAACATTTCATATCCCTCTCTTCATTTTTTCTGCACATGCTCATGATCGGCAGAGTAACTGACAGGCTTTTCAGAGTTGTGCCTTTCTTGCTTTCAGTTTTGTCTTTTACTTTTCCCACGCCTCTTGAGATCCTGTATCCTATCAGTACCTTCGCGCTGTGGCAATATGGAAAGTCTTTTGGATCTTCCTGCAGTTAATCAATGTGCATCATTTACTGGGATTGCATTCTAAACAAACATCAAATTAAACCAACTAAAATGGCTAATCCACAAGAAATGGCCAAGTGTACCACTTGTTCTGAGAAAAATAACAATGCCGACACCACTACCTCATCCACCTACAGGCTCGACAAACATCACCAACATCCGAAAATAGAAAACTCATCGGCGGCTCAAAATACTAACATCGGAAGGGTAAATACATTCACAGCCGCATAAGCAGGTCTTGACAATGATGGGTACTACGAAACAATTTAAGCATATCGAAGTCGGAAGAGTTAAGACTTAGCTGTGGGCGGGAAAGTTCTCAATTGAAAGTCGGAAGGATATCGACATCGGAAGATGAAAGCTTTTCACAACCATAATGGTGGAAGAGAAAATACTATGGACGAGCGACTAAAAGACTGATATGCATCGGCGAGTGGAGCGCTTTGCACTTCAGGCGCTTAGTTACTTTGGGAGCTACAACGGCGGAAGAGGGAAAGACTACGGCTTTCGATCAAAAAAAAATTGATGCCCAATTAATAGAAAATATTAAGTGTTTGGATAGCTTTAAAATTCAACAGTGGACAAAATCTATTTCACCTCTGAAACAGCGTCCCTTCAAAGAACAATTAGCAAAAACAAACTCAAATTTGCAACCCAAAACAACTTCAAAACATACGCAACTTCCAAAAACCAGGACGAGAGCTAATCTTCAAAAGTCATTCAAAATTAAAGCATGACTGAAAGGTTCAAGGATTCAACGATTCAACACAGCATTAAAGTCAAAAGGGGGGGTCCAAAATTTAAAAAATTTGGGGAGAACAGTTGCAGTTGCAACAATTGGCGACTACCTGGTGAACCTAGATCTCTAGACAATTTCTTCCTTAAGTACATACTATTTAACAATAAAATCAACATGTTGAATTCTTCTAGATGTATGGATTTCCCAAATGGAAGATTATGAACTCTGAATCATTGAGGGTAGTCCAAATTAGGAAAATGGAAACCAAGATTTCAAAATCAATATAACTCTTTCGAGGCCAGAAATATGAGTTTCAGTTTCGCCTCTCTCTTCGGGTAGCTTCCAGCTTGGACACCACAGGATTGTAAAATATGGTAAACAGAGATATTCATTTGTTCCTCATTCCCATGCCATTTTGCACATTTTTTGTGCTTTTGGACCTTTTTCCCTTTTGAGTCCTCCTCATGCCTTTCTTTCTGAATTTTTTATTCAGGCTCCTCTATCCATATTGTCCTTTTGTGTGAGAGATGTATGGAATTTTCAGCTCACGGACGGAGAATAACTTTTGGCAATTTTATACTCATATGATTTAGTACTTTGTTTTGATACATATTTCTTTCTTAGGAGTTTTGACTCTTCTTAGCCTTTTGGCCTTCAATTCTTGGCATGGGATCATTTATATATAATATATTGTTTACCCTGCTTCCTTTCCATGGGTCTTTTGCTATCACCCCCTAGGAAATTTTTAAGTGTGAGATGGATGGAGCCTCGAAATAGTATTCCAGAACTTTTAATCTTGAGTTACTTTACAGGGATTAAGCAGGACTTCAATGCGTTCATAGCCATTTAGGAAAACTGCTAAACTAGAAGAAATTCTATCAAACAAAACCATAATACACAACCTTATAATCAAGGATTTTAGTTAGTCCAGAATTCTAATGCTCTCCATGCAACCAAAGCTTGCTTCTTTTATTGAAATCAAACATCAAATTTAAGCCAAACTTCATGACTCAAAGACTCAAAAAGAAGGCCAAGCCAGGTTATTTATATACAAGATAGAAGAACACAAACAAACTCAGGAAAAATAAGGCTTGAGAACTAAACCATTTACTGGTAAGTTCTCTTCCCACCCCTGTAGATCTTGCAACTTATAAGTGGAAGGGCCAAGCTTCATCACAATATGAAAAGGGCCTACCCACAATTGTTGGAATTTAGTATGCTTTCCTTTCTCATCATGGGGGTGATCCCACTTGAGAACCAAGTCTCCCACTTCAAATTCTTTTGTTCCAGCCTTATGTTTGTCGAACCATCTCTTTATCACCTCCTGTTGTTGCTTAAAGCACTCTCTAGCCTTAGATCTATCCTCTTCCACTTTTAGAAGATTATATATCCTCATTTGTAAGAATTCATTCTCCAACCCTTTAGACTCTTGAGCTATTATGGAAGAGGGTAGCATGATGTTGGGGGGCAGAATGGATTCTTTACCATACACAAGGGTATATGGAGACACTCCTATCGAAGACTTGGGGGTGACTCTATCAGCCCACAGAGCGTTAGGTAGTGCTAAGTGCCAACTCCTTTGGTTTTCTATTGTAGTCTTCTTGAGGATTCTAATCAAATTTTTATTGGTGGATTCAGCTAGGCCATTTCCTTATGGGTAGTAATTAGCAGAATAATGCAACTTTATTCCTTTATCATGAGCAAAGGCAGTTAATTTAATTAATGAAAAGTAAGTAGCATTATCAAATAATAACGAAACTGGAACTGCAAACCTGGTCATAATATGGTCTTGCAGGAAGTTGATGACCACGTCCTCATTTATTTTGCGCAGTGGGACGGCTTCGACCCAACAAGTGAAGTAATCGGTTGCGGTCAGAATGTACTTGTGCTGTAGGGAAGCATTTGGATTTATCTCCCCAATAGTATCCATCCCCCATTGCTCGAATGGCTCCGTGATCATCACAGGCTTTAGTGGTGTGGTTGCTTTAGATTGTCTCCCACAACACCTTTGACAAATATTGCACTTCCTAACATGTGCCTGTGCGTCTTTGAAAAGTGTAGGCTAATAATAATCGGCTCTGAAAATTTTGTGAGCTATAGTATATCCCGAATAATGTCCCCCAGCAGGACCGTCATGCAAATCTGTCATTACTTTCTTCGCATCCTCTTTCTCTAAGCATCTAAGAAGAACTCGATCGTAATTTTTCCTGAATAATATTCCTTCAACAATTTGATAGGGAGTTGATTTGAGGTGAAGCACTCTTCTTTGCTTATAATTCCAATGTTCTGGCAACAATCCTGCTTGAAGGTAATGCATGAGGTCTCTATACCAAGACTCGGGGGCTGTGAACAAAGGACATACATCCATCAAATATAATTTAGCCTCATCTTCCCAGGCATGTTCATAATTGTTCCCATTTTCAGTCATCAGTTTTCACAACCCCTGCCCTTTGACTCTAGAAGCTAGCTTGAACTTGAGGTCATACTCCTGAAGAGCTATTACCTAATTGCCCCTTCTTTCTCCTAACTCTTTCTGTACAAAAAGGGACCTCACAAATGGGTATGGGACGATCACCTTGGTTCCATTTTTTAATATGTAGGGCCTGAATTGTTTCACTGCTTTGACTACTGTATAAGCTTGTTTATCAATAGCTAGGTAATTTAATTCGGCCCCTTCTAGACCAGTTCTCATGAAAGATATTGGGAATTCATCCCCCCCATCTTCCTTTTGAGTAAGCACAGCTGCTAACAAATCATCAGATGCAAAAGTGTATAGAATAAAATTTTTAATGAAATATGGGATTTTTAGGGAGGGTGCGTGTGCAACAGCAGTTTTGATCTTGCTAAATGCATTCCTCTCAATTTCAGTCCATTTAAACTGTGCACCTTGCTTCACCATTTGCTGCAGAGGTTTGACAATCTGAGCAAAATCTAGCACAAATCTTCACACAAAGTTTATTGTTCCCATAAATGATTGCATCCCTTTTTTATTATGGGTTAAGGGGATTTGTTCAATGGCCTTAATTCTCTCTGGATCTATAGAGATTCCCTTTTTTGAAACTATGTGACCCAGCAACTTGCCCTCCATGACTGCGAACACACACTTCTTGGGGTTGAGTGAGATGCCATATTTCTGACAGCATTCAAAATTCTTTCTTAAATGAAACGCATGCTCTTCTCTCCTCTTTGAGAATATCATAATATCATCAAGGTACACTACAACACTACGGCCAATTAATTCGCGGAAATCTATGCCCATAGCCCTCTGGAACGTAGCTCCAACATTTATAATCCCAAAGGGCATCCTTCTGTAAGTGAAGGTTCCCCATCTGGTCCTAAATGTTGTCTTAAATCTGTCTTCCTCGGCTACTAATACTTGATTGTAGCCGAAAAAACCGTCTAATAACAAAAATAGTTCAGAACCTGAGACCATTTGTAGCAATTGCTCCATAGGTGGAACAGGGTAGTTATCTTTATCTGAAGCGCAGTTTAAATTTCTGAAATCCATGCATAACCTGATTTCTCTAGATTTTTTTCTCACTGGAACCAGATTTGATACCCACTGAGAGTGTTTGACCTTAAAAATGATTCTAGCATCCAATAATTTCTTTACTTCACTTTGAATCAGCGGTTCCAATTTTGGATGCATTTTTCTTAAAGGTTTCTAATAAGGTTTGACACTAGCTTTAATGGGAATAACATGTTGGATGATGCTAGTGTCATATTTCTTCAAATATTTGTATGTCCAGGTGAAAACATCTTTATATTGCTTAAAAAGGCTGATGAACTTATCTCTTTCTGATGGTGAACAACATTTTCCTAGATTCACATACTTAGGATTTGTTTCAGTCCCTAAATTTATCAGCTCAAACTATAGATATGAGCTATGAGTCTTCATGTTTACACGTCTTCTAAAATTTTCATTCAGATCAAACAATTTTTCTAAGGTTCTGACTCCTTTAGGGATGAATTTGTCATATTTTAGCTCGGCCTGATGCTCTTCATCATCAATGATCACTCCTTTAAATACCTCGTCATTAGTTAAGCATTCTATAATTTGTTGATCGTCGTCGAACACCCGTAAGTTGGTAATCATATTAGGGACCGAAATCCTGAAAAGCAATTCAACGGAGCATCGATTATTAGTAGGCACAAGTCTAGCAGTTGACGTGGCTAACAAGTCAGTCGCTGCATTTTTTATCCTTGGAATTGATCTAATATTAAATGCATCAAAACATTTGATTAGGTCCCATACCTCATTTTGATAAGCCTTTAAGTGAGGAGAAACACAATGTATTTGATTTCGGATCTGTTTTACAATTATTTTAGAATCTCCAAAAACTTTTAGATTACTTACCTTTAATTCGATTACCTTCCTTAAGCCCTGCACCAGCGCTTCATACTCAGCCGTATTGTTCGTACATTCAAACTCTAATCTACATGAAAGAAAATGTTTATTCTTCTGGGGTCAATCAGGACACAGCTGGCCCCTGACCCTTCTAGCATCTTAGAGCCATCAATAAACAAAGTCCAGAACTCACTAACTACTGTATGTGAATCTAACCTACTGCTAATTTTACTATGTTACAGTCGATTTCATCATCCTGTGAGAATTGAAGGAGATCAGGCTGGGTGTCTGACGTGTTGCTAGCTTCTTCTGCTTGGTAATTTCCTGGTTCCAATTCAAGAAAGCAATTTCCCAACACAGAATCCACTGGTTTGTTCTTTTCCTCAAGCTGAGTGACATTGTATTTCATGTGAGGCTCCCACAAAATTTTTATTTGGTTCAGACTTCCTTTATATGGCAGCCACAGATGCGACCAATCAGAGGAAAAATATTCATTTAGTTTTGCTGACCAGACTCTGCTAAGGACGAGCCCATAAGCATCTGGTATATCAGCCACTACGATATCAATAACTTGGCATACTTTAGCATTTGATGACAAGCAGACTAGGACATCCTCCATCTCCCCAATTACCTTTACGTTCATCCTGTTTAGTTTAACAACTCTCCAAGTAAATGGCTTAGGTTGTCCATTTATCCTTTTACAGACTGATATTGGCATGACGTTCACCGATGCCCCTGAGTCTACCAGGAAATTATGTATGTTGTGGTTAAAAATTTCAAAAGTGAGGAGGAAAGGTGGGTGTTTGTTCTTAGACTTACCTCCCACGCTAGGTTCTCTGATTTCTTCTTCTTCCTTGGGTCGATTATCAGTGGGAAGCCTCTCGTTCGATGCTTCAAGTGCCTTCAATAATCTTTCTTTTTGCTATGGCACTTTACACATTTCGAATAATGAAATGTTAGCCTTTACTTTCTTTATATCTTCCACGACGTCATAATCCATCTGTTGTTCAATGGGATGCAGCTTATTCACATTTATTTTTTCTTCCTTGGGCCGAGCGAACGTATCAGTCTGCCTAGGATCTTGGCTGGTAATGGTGAATTCAGGAATTTTATCAGCTGAGGAATTGTTCTGAAATTTGTTAACATTTTTATACAGCCTCTTGATTTTTGGGAGTATGAGACTGTCTTCCTTAACTGACCCTTGGCTCCTTGTTGTTATGTTGGTCTCCAGGATGTCCTTGTAACCCCAATTCTTTTCTTCTTCAGCATCAAATAACGAAACGGAATTCCACAGAACCATGGTTTCCTCTTCTTGTTCCTTCATTGAAGTGGTACTTTCTTTTATTTCTTCATCTCCATCTTCTATAAATTTAGAATCTAACAGTTGATTCATAACCAATGTCATTAAGTTTATCCGTTGAGGACAATTCTTTTCAGAGTGGGGCTGTTGGTGGAAAGTGCAAAAATTGTCCATTCCTACCTCTGTTAAATTCATAGATGCATAATTGTGTGGAGGAGGTTGGGATTGATTGTTATCCTCCCTTTTCTTGTAATAGGGCTTGTAGAACTTTGGAGTTTCCTTCTCCTTCTCCAAGTCTATAATTCTGTTGGAAAGCTTCTGCATCATTTTTTCCATACCTTCAAAATCAGGTGATTGCTCTCCCTTAGGTTTATTAAACAACAATGCTTTCCTTCTCGCCATTTTCTCTCCTGACCGTTCGGGATAATCTTCGATACTTTCACTTTCAGCCTCTACCTTTTCTACCTCCTCATAGGTTTCTACTAAAGTAGGCTTGGCCTTCATTTTAGCGAACATGGCCAACTCGGGTCCTAAAGCTGAAGTATAATACTCAATTAGGACTTTATCCGAAGGTTTGTTAGCTTCAGAAAAATTCTTGAGGTACGCTGCAAATCTTTGAGTGAAGCTATGCACCTTCTCCTTTCTCTCTTTCTTCAAGGTGCATAGTCCTTTCATGAGGGCTGCATGAGTCTTTTGAGCTGCATACTTACTTATAAAGATTCTCTCAAAGATATCCCAATCGGGGATAGAGTTTGCAGGCAAACCAAAATACCATGATGTTGTAGCTCTTTTAAGGGTGTGTGGGAATAGTCTGCAAACTACATCTTCATGCTCCCTAGCCCTTAACCCTTCTATTTCCAATTAAAAACTTTGCAAGTGGTCATCTACTAGTATCTTCTCACTTGGGTCGAATTTGGGTAGCATTTTTTCAAAGGATTGAGGTAAATCATGTAACAAAGGTGTTAGGTTTAAAGGTGATCTGTCTCTCCATGTAGGTGGTGGATTCAGTGGGTTGGGTGGTTGATTGGTGTTTACACCTACCATGAGTCTGGGTGGAGAGTGAGGGGGTGAGCCAACATGAGTGTGAGTGGGAGAACTATGAGGAGTATCCGGGCCTTCCTGATTCAAAGGTAGTACAAATTCCTGTAAGGCTATTTCTACAAGTTCTTCCCAATCCCCAACTAGCACTGATTCTTCCAAAATAGAACGATCTTTCCTTTTATATTCTCTCCTAGGAAATTCAGGGATGATCGGCAATCCTCCAATATTATTTACGTATGCCCTAGTGTGTCTTCTCAGATTATTAACAACCTTGTTATCAATAGAAAACAAATGTTCTCTACTCTCTTCTTCCGAAATTGGATTATGCATCCCACTTCTTTCATAACTGTTACCAATGGAAAATTCTCGGGAAAACGGGTTTCCTCGGCCAGCCGTGCACTGGTGGCCCTCCTTCTAGCACCAGAAACTGTTGAGGCTTGGAAATTCACAGGCACCAACAACAAGGGATTCTCCCCAGTCAACGTTCCCAACTAGCCCGTGACAATTTGATGTAGGGAATCCGTCTGGTTTGTGGTTCAGCTACTGTAGGTCAAGTAACAAACACAAAAAAAAGGTTTACCGATTGCGGCCCGGTCCACCGTGTATATTTTTGTATTTTGACTTAAAGTATGAAATGCACATGCCTAATTAACAATGCAGGGTGATAAGGATGCAGGGAGATGTCACAACATGATGCGCAGGTTCTTACCTCTCGTCTCAGGACTCACAAGTATCTAAATCACATATGCAGCAATAAAATAAAACTAACTAAACTATCTCTAGAGAGACGGATATTAATTCATGATTAATGCACTACTATTCATGTGTTATGGCAAATCACAGATAGTTTTTCTTATAACCAAACATATAAACATGAGTAAAAGTATACATGACAAGATAGCTCATCAACAATTAAAACATCCCATTACTCATAGTGGAAGAACATTATGAAGATACTGAAGAATATTCAGACAAGAACATAGGTTCAAGAAGTTAGAACACTCTCACAGCTAATGAAACATATTTGAAAACGAAATAGTTCCCATTCAACATCTCTCATTTAAATGCATTGATCCATTCCACATAGCACTTTCTCCAACAGGTAAAAGTTTCACTTTCTGGTTTGTAAAACGAAATAGTTCCTCTTACAAGGAAAAGTTTAAAAGTTTGCCAGGGAAAAATCCCCAGTCACTTCTAACTTTCAAATATTTAAACAAAACAGTAGAACGCTTGGGTTCCCCCAAACGTGTCACTTTTTGGTTCTTCGAACGTTTCATATCCCTCTCTTCGTTTTTTCTGCACATGCTCATGATCGGCAAAGTAACTGACGGGATTTTCATAGCTGCACCTTTGTTGCTTTTAGTTTTGTCTTTTACTTTGCCCATGCCCCTTGAGATCCTGTCTCCTATCAGTACCTTCACACCGTGGCAATATGGAAAGTCTTTTGGATCTTCCTGCAATTAATCAATGTGCATCATTTATCAGGATTGCATTCTAAACAAATGTCAAATTAAGCCAACTAAAACGGCTAATACACAAGAAATGGCTAGGTGCACCACTTGTTCTGAGAAAAATAACAATGCCGACACCACTACCTCATCCACCTATAGGCTTGACAGACATCACCAACGTCCGAAAATGGAAAACTCATCGACATCTCATAATACTAACATCAAAAGGGTAAATACATTCATAGCCGCATAAGCGGGTCCTGACAATGATGGGTACTGCGAAACACTTTAAGCACATCAGAGTCAGAAGAGTTAAGACTTAGCTGTGGTGGGAAAGTTCTCAATCAGAAGTCGAAAGGATATCGACATCGAAATACAAAAGCTTTTCACAGCTACAACGACGGAAGAGGAAAGACTATGGATGAGCGACTAAAAGACTGATATGCATCGGCGGGCAGAGCACTTTGCATTTTGAGCGCTTAGTTACTTTGGGAGCCACAACGGCGAAAGAGGGAAAGACTACGGCTTTTGATCAAACAAAAATTGACGCCCGATTAATAGAAAATATTATGTGTTTGGATAGCTTTAAAATTCAACAGTGGACAAAATCTATTTCACCTCTGAAACAGTGGCCCTTCAAAGAACAATTAGCAAAACCAAACTCAAATTTGCGACCCAAAACAACTTCAAAACACACGCAACTTCCAAAAACCAGGATGAGAGCTAATATTCAAAAATCATTCAAAATTAAAGCATGACCGAAAGGTTCAAAGCTTCAATGATTCAATGCAGCATTAAAGTCAAAAGGGGGGGGTCCAAAATGTAAAAAATTTGGGGAGAACAGTTGCAGCTGCAACACAAACACACCAATCTAATCCTCTATTTATCCCTAAACCACACCTCCCTCTCTCTCTCATCTCTCTGTCCTTTACCTTCCCTAACATATACTAACCTCTTCTCTCACTATCTCCCCACCACCCCCTTCTCTCTCACATTCTATCACTACAACTATCCCCCTTGTCTCTCACACACTATCATTACCCCTAAGTCCCCCTCTCCCCCTAACACCACTCATACTCTCTGTAATCCTCTCTCTTTTTCTCTCTTACTCTCCCTCCCCTTAAATCCTCTCACTCTTTCTCTTCTCTAATCTCAATAACCCTATGACTTACCACTCCCCATCTCTCTCTCTCTCTCTCTCTCTCTCTCTCTCTCTCCTCTCCCTTCCCTAACCTATGCTAACCTCTTCTCTCACTATCCCCCACTTGTTCCTACCTCTACCTCTAACATACCCTCCTCTCTCTCTCTCTCTCTCTCTCTCTCCATCTATTTAAACCCTCTCACTCTTTCTCTTCTCTAACCTCAATCACCCTACAACTTACCACTCCCCATCTCTCTCTCTCTCTCTCTCTCTCTCTCTCTTATTACCACCTAAGTTGTACTTAGTGTTTTTTTATCAACTGAGCCTGGTGAACCGGACAAGGATAACTTGTTCGAACTTCAGAAGAACTTCAGTCTTGCTTCTACGAAGCTTTGCTGTACTATATCACATGTTCATACCCCATGGGGGATTTGTAATAAATGTTATAGCATGATAGCATGTGTAAAATACTTGGTCTCTTAGACTCTATCTTTCAATCCGATCAGCCCAGGGTGTTTTTTCCCTTGGTTATTATTTGTTATTGAATAAACAACTAATAATTTCTAACTTTTTCGCTCCATACCTCCAAAGTTGGGGTGGTCAGCTTGGCATTTAGGCCTATTGAGGTTATTAGAGACTATGTGTCAATGTATAAACATGTTAGGCATCATGGTCGAGTCATATTAACATGTCTAAGTCCCCCTAGGTTTTTCAACTTTTTTATTTTTTTTTATTTTTTCAGTGCTTTTTATTAAAATTTAAATTTTCCAAAACTTAGGCTATTTTTTAATAGTTTAATTGGAAAATTTGATTTTGTAATAAAAGTGGGAAAAATAATCGGTTTTAGCCATGTAGTTGCTCATTTTCAAGCTAAGAGCACCATGTAATCCCATGGACCCGCTATTTCCTAGTTTTGAGTGATTTTCCATCACTCAGGTCAAAAATACCCAAAAGATCAATTATTGATTATTTTAATTAATAAATTGATGAATAATGGAGCAAATCCAAAATCATAAGATCAGTGGATTCTTAGACGATTTGATTGAAATCAGTAAGATTTGAACTAGAATGACTGGATCTGATAAATCCTTGATTGAAAGAGGTGATCGAATCAGATCCAAAGTTGATCTTCATCAGAATTTAGGGGGAATTGTGCCCTCTCTCTCCTCCACACGTGCGGGATCTCCTGGGAGCTCTGTGGATTGATGTGTCAGTTTATGGGTTGATGTGTCAGCTCAACCAAGCCCCTGATTAACAAGTAGGCTTAGTTTAGCTTCAAATTTTCATTGATTGACTCTCCATCAGCTGATTTGATCTGTCTCCTTGGGATTTGGGCCCCCCTGGGCTAGATCTCCTGGTTTTTGTATAAATCAAAGCACAAGTAGCCTCTTCCAAGATAGTTAGAACTAGTATTGAGGTGTTGTTGCTCTTGTATTGTATTGTTTATTATTCTGGAATAAAGAAGCTTTGGAGGCAAGATCTATGGTGTGATGCTCTTCATGTGTGGATGGTGATTGTCAAATGCTTATGAGGTATAATCTGTGTTATTTATCATTGTTTTTGTTGGTTAATCGTTGGCCTTGAAGGAGAGAGCTCCCTCCTATTATGGTAAGAGTTTATTCTAGTTTTATTTATTCTCTTACTACTACTTGTTTAAGATCTATTGGAGTTGTATATATTATAAGTTTAATTGCATGCTTTCCAATTATCTCTTCCAGCAGCACCTATGTTTTAAGCATTTGTTTGTGCAAGGATTTCTAAGTTGTAGGTGATATCACTTATACAAGAGGTTGAGTTGTTTTTCATCTTCCTCGTATTCAAGATATTTTGAATGAAATAGTACCTCAGTGTTCCACCAAAGAAGACTCCAAAGCCCAACATTCCCAGGCTTCAAACACTCTTTCTCTCTCTTCCTCCTTCAAAAGTTTCATTTCTCTTCAAATTTGTTACTTTTAAAGAATATTATTGCTTAGATATGTCTCACAAATAAAATTACATATATATTTAGTTAGTAATATCCTTTATTAAGTTTAGATCTCAGTTTCATTTTGCATATAAAGTCATATTTTAAGAGATCTAGCTGAAATTATCCTCTTTTTTGCAAGCATTTTAAAGAAAATTTGTAGCTTGATTTTAAGGTATTTTACTTTGATTTAATTTAAAGTTTCATATTATGCAATAAAATTGCACATCTCATTGGATTCCCAAACAACAAGCCAATATCCCAAGGAAAGCTTGCTTTCCTTGGTTCCTTTTTTTGCAAAACTAGATCACCCCAACTTAACAAATTTTTACTTAGTTTTTTTTTGGTGACTAGTGTGGTGACCCAAAACACTTTTAAAGTGTGTTTGGGCACATTTTATTTTAATTTATCGCTTTTTTTTATCAGGTCTAACAAAAAAGAGAAGGAGACTCTACCCAATTTCTGACTCTTGGATGAACCAGAGCTCCCCGGAAGCTTCCCCCACCGCTGTGTTTTAATTATAGCTTGTTACAAGCTTGTTGTAAGCCTTTGGATCCCTGATAACACAGACAAAAGTGTATCAATTTCAATTTTCTGATATTTTAAATTTTTTCTAACAAAAATAAAAGTTCCTTTCAAGTAGGCTCTTTCGAGCCTATTCAGCATCCCCCCTGGGGGGATTTGCGTCCGTGTCTTTTTCTTTCTTTTCGTTCCTTTTTTTTTTTGAAATATAGCATAGTTATAATATGAAGGGTAGTATACCTTGATTTATTATCAATTCTATATTCCATATCTAAGGTTTCAAAGTAATTTAATACTTACCCCACGACTTCCCGATTGACCCAAAAGGGGAAAGAGATGCGTGGTAGGACTAAGTAGAGAACCGTCATTGTGTATACTGGTTTTCTTTTTCATCAACTATTTCTTCAATTTTAATAAAATTAAATCCTCCTTTATTCCCCAACTGAGATCCACTTGGATTGAAAGAGGTTCATGGAGGGTTTTCTTTTTTAACAAGAACACCCATCTCAAAATTTACTAAAATTGACAAGACTCCGGTGTGCATGCTCTGCACTTGGCTATGGTTCATTCGATCAGTCAAGCTGTATCAAAAGAATTTGAGTGACTAGAATAATTAGGATTCACTCTCTAAAATTGACAAACCATCAGGTGAAAATACAACACCTAGATCAAACCATTACGGTGGAAAAATACCCAAAGGAAGCAGGAACTCCTGAAAAGTGACCTCAGGGCACCGATCTCTGTTACACCTGCAGGTGCATTATGAAC
>LPNX010949490.1:184616-294161 GCA_001517045.1 Pseudotsuga menziesii | reverse complement strand
ATTGTGTCTCAGCATTGTGCTTTCATGCGCTCTTTTTGTATCTTGTCATCTATGGTTGTTTATGGTTAAATTTCAAACTCCTAAGTAACTCATTCAATTTAATATCACCCTACTAAATAATTTTTCCATAGTAACTTAATAGGGTCTACCCCCCTTGGCTTCGCTAGAAGTTGAGCCTAAACACATGAGTCAAGAACAAGGTGAGATCCTTGACTCGAGACTTTCCCCCAAGGAGACACCGAGTGGCTTGAAGATTTCTGCCATGTGAACCAGGTGTGTGAAAGGCGAAAACACTTTTTGGCTCCGTTGTCGGGGATAAATCTTTTTATTCCCAGAGTACAACTTTTGTTTTCTTCCTTTTTGTTTTTTCTTTGTTTGATGGATGCTTAGAGTAGATCTTTAATTTTCATCTAGCGACTCCACTAAAAAAAAATTCCAATTTTTATTTTTACAAAGAAAAGCAAAAAATAATTTTTGTGAAAAGATTTTTAAATGATTATTTTTCTTTCTCACACGGCGACTCCATTGAAGAGATAAAACCCTGTTATCTCATAAACTTGTGAAGTTTTGTTGTGTGTAGATGAGCCCATGTGACATGTTAAAACCTTTAAAGCTTATCACTTGATAGCTCCACCTTTTCAATACAAGGTTTAATGGTTATATCAAATGCATACTATTAATTTTTGATATGGATGAATTAAAGGAGAAATTTGGTGCCCAGATAACCTGAATTTTTCAGCCTATCGATTTCTCAAACATCCTGGGTTTTCCTAACTCTTGTAATGGTGTGGGGTATGCATATAAATGGATTCCATTATTTCATGGAAATTATGGTGATTCGGCCATCTCGCATGTCAAATATTTCCTTTAGTTTATGGTTGACTTCAATATTCTTCATGAATACAATATGATGGAAATGTTTGCTAGTACTTTTTGGGGTGAGGCCTATTGTTGGTTCTATCAAGGCCTTCCTAATAAATGCATAACTTCTTTTCCAAGAATCCTTTGGATGTTTGTAGATTAGTGGCATGATGGTAGGGGTAGTATGAATTGTTTGAAAAAGTTCCTTGAAAATATCTGTACCTTCTACCTATCTGAGATAGAGTATCACATGGAAACATATGATGGACCTTTCTCCATGATACAAAGTATTGAAGACTTGGAATCACTGCTTTAACATTTAAGTGAAGAGGAGATCCATGATACTCCCATCAAAGAGTTTCCTCATAGTTATTCAAGAAAGGAAGTAATTAAGCAGCTTATTAAAGAATATGAGGTATCTCCCAATACACAGCAAGATTTCTAGGAAGAGAAAATCCAGGATGATCCTATTGAAGAGCTTCAGGAGGAGCCCATGGAGAAACACATTGTTGAAGACTCTCCTCATGTCACCATAGCTGAAAACATTGAATATTTGAGGTATTCTCAAGTGTGTTGCAATGCTAATATATTTCCAGAAATCCCTCTATAGAAATACACTGAGCAACACATACCAAGTGATCCTACTGAATATGTCCAAAAAGTTTCTTTGATTGAAGATAATATTGAATATCCTCTTCATGATATCATAATAGAAGCCTATAAATAAACTTATTATAAGATCAGTATGGTGTGTGATGACACTAGACCTTGTTCTCCACATGTTGATGAAGGTTTGGAAATTTTATTGCCTTGTAACATTTTTTTCTGAAGAAGATTGTTATGAAGACAAGGAAGACATGGATAGGTAGGAGCATGATGCCATGGATGAAGAGTCCCCCACATATGACATGGATGGGAGTGATGACTGTTGGAATTTCATAGATAATCCAACTTGCCAAAATCTTATTGAGAATTCCATCCATGGTATGTCCAACAAGGGGAGTGTCTATTCAAAAATTTGTGGAAGTCCAATCTACGATACGTCCATAGAGGGGAACATGGATCTAGATGGCTGGGAAAACCTTAGTATGGAAGAAGAGTATTCATAATTTTCACATGATCATTCATATTCATATCATGTAGAGCCACATGAAGATATCAGTAGTGAATACATTGAGAAGCAGTGCTGTGAAAAGTCAGATGTGATGCAGTCAGTGGAAGATCATTCTCAGCCATCTTTTTCACATATATCGGTTCCTTATGATTTGGAGCTACTTGGAGCTTGTGCAACAAGTTATCATTTGGTAAGCCTCGATGATCAGTATGATGATGTAGTTAGTCTGCCTCATCGTGTTGATTGTTATATCAGTCCTATCCAATCATGGATAGAAGTAGCATGCATGAGCACATACCATTTTGGGAAGTAATTTGGTGAAGTATTATATTATTATGATCTCCTATCCATCCCTCCCATTCTGGGTCATCATGCAGATTTGCATTTTCTGAATAAAGTATCCTTACTTTGGCTGGTAACCAAAGACAAGGAAAAACAATTTATGTTAATAAAATGCTTAGGTGGTTACATTGGATTTCTGATTACACTTAACGCTTTTTCTATCATGCTTAGAGTAGGAAAATAAGCTCCTTTAAAGAGAGCATTTACTTTCTACATTTCTATTTTATACTTAGCTATAATAAAACTTTGCTTCTTTTAGTTAGTTACATTTATTTTGTTTAAATAAATCAGCCTAATGGTTCATTTAGTTTTTCATAAAACTTGTACTACTGAGGTTTTTCTTGTCAAGTTGAGATGTTTTTACAAGGTATATAAACCAGAGATTATAGTGTTCTCGTATCCTCTCCTTGCCTTAAAGACCAGATTGAGCACATGTCCCATAGTTGGAGCCAGATGTTACAACCTAAGTTGTACTTAGTGGTTTTTTCTTAAGTGAGCCTGGTGAACCAGACAAGGATAACTTGTTCGGACTTCAGAAGAACTTTAGTCTTGCTTCTAAGAAGCTTTGTTATACTATATCTCATGTTCATACCCCATGGGGGAATTTTAATAAATGTTCTAGCATGATAGTGTCTGTAAAAGACTCGGTCTCTTAGACTTTATTTTTCAATCCGATCAGCCCAAGGTTTTTTTTCCCTTGGTTATCATTGGTTGTTGAATAAACGACTAATAATTTCTAATTTTTTCACTCCATACCTCCAAAGTTGTGGTGTTCGGCTTGGCATTTAGGCCTATTGAGGTTATTAGAGTCTATGTGTCAATGTATAAACATTCTAGGCATCATGGTCGAGTCATATGAACATGTATAAGTCCCCCTAGGTTTTTTCAACTTTTTTATTTGTTTAATTTTTTCAGTGCTTTTTATTAAAATTTAAATTTTCCAAAACTTAGGCTATTTTTTAATAGTTTATTTGGAAAATTTGATTTTGTAATAAAAGTGGGCCAAATAATCATTTTCAGCCATGTAGGTGCTCATTTTCAAGCGAAGAGCGCCATGTAAACCCATGGACCCACTATTTCCTAGTTTTGAGTGATTTTCCATCACTCAGGTCTGAAAGCCCCAGAAAATCAATTATTGATTATTTTAATTAATAAATTGATGAATAATGGAGCAAATCCAAAATCATAAGATCAATATATTCTCAGCTGATTTGACTGAAATCATTCAGATCTGAACCAGATTGACTGGATCTGACAAATCTTTGACTGAAGGAGGTGATCAAATCAGATCCAGAGTTGATCTTCAACAGCCTTTAGGGGAAATTGCACCCTCTCTTTCTTTTCCACATGTGTGGGATATCGTGGGAGATCTATGGATTGATTTTTTGGTTTAAAGGTTGATGTGTCAGCTCAAACAAGCCCCTAATTGACAAGTAGGCATAGTTTAGCTTCGGATCTGCATTGATTGACTCTCCATTAGCTGATTTGATCTGTCTCCTTGGGATTTTCCCCCCCCCTGGGTTGGATCTCCTAGTTGTTGTATAAATCAAAGCACAAGTAGCCTCTTCCAAGATAGTTAGAACTAGGATTGAGGTGCTATTGCTCTTGTATTGTATTGTTTATTATTCTGGAATAAAGAAGCTTTGGAGCCAAGATCTATGGTGTAATGCTCTTCATGTGTGGACGGTGATTGTTAAATGCTTATGAGGTATAATATGTGTTATTTATCACTACTTTTCCTGGTTAATTGTTGGCCTTGAATGAGAGATCTCCCTCCTATTAGGGTAACATTTTATTCTAGTTTGATTTATGCTCTTACTGCTGCTTGTTTCAGATCTATTGGATTTGTATGTATTTTAATTTTAATTGCATGCTTTCCAATTATCTCTTCCAACAACACCTATGTTTTAACCATCTGTTTGTGCAAGGATTTATAAGTTGCGGGTGACATCACTTATAGAAGAGGCTGAGCTGGTTTGCATCTTATCATCTTCAAGATCTTTTGAATGACATAGTACTATATCACATGTTCATACCCCATGGGGGAATTGTAATAAATGTTCTAGCATGATAGTGTGTGCAAAAGAATCGGTCTCTTATACTTTATTTTTCAATCCGATCAGCTTATCATGTTTTTTCCCTTGGTTATAAATTGTTGTTGAATAAACAACTAATAATTTCTGAGTTTTTCACTCCATACCTCCAAAGTTGGGGTGGTCGGCTTGGCATTTAGGACTATTGAGGTTATTAGAGTCTATTTTTCAATGTATAAACATTCTAGGCATCATGGTCGAGTCATATGAACATGTCTAATTCCCCCTAGGTTTTTTTCAACTTTTTTATTTTTTTTAATTTTTCAGTGTTTTTTATTAAAATTTAAATTTTCCAAAACATAGGGTATTTTTTAATAGTTTAACTGGAAAATTTGATTTTGTAATAAAAGTGGGCCAAATAATCAGTTTCAGTCATGTAGGTGCTCATTTTCAAGCTAAGAGCACCATGTAAACCCATGGACCCACTATTTCCTAGTTTTGAGTGATTTTCCATCACTGAGGTCAGAAAGCCCCAAAAAATAAATTATTAGTTATTTTAATTAATAAATTGATTAATTAACAAGGACCAAAGTGCATCAATTTCAATTTTTTGATATTGTAAATCACTTCTAATAAAAATAAAATTTCCTTTCAAATAGGCTCTTTCCAGCCTATTCACCATCCCCACTGGGGGGATTTGCGTTCGTGTCTTTTTTTTGCTTTTTGTTCCTTTTTTTTATAAATATATCATATTTCTAATATGCGTGGTGGTATAATTTGATTTATTATCAATTCCATATTCCATATATAATGTTTCAAAGTAATTTAATACTTACCCCACAACTTCCCAATTGACCCAAAAGGGGAAAGAGATGCGTGGTAGGACTAATTAGAGAACCAGCATTGTGTATCTTGGTTTTATTTTTCATCAACTATTTCTTCAGTTTTAATAAAATCAACCCCTCCTTTATTCCCCGATTGAGATCCACTTGGATCGAAAGAGGTTCCTAGAGGGTTTTCTTTTTTAACAAGAATGCCCATCTCAAAATTTACTAAAATTGACAAGACTCCGGTGTGTATGCTCTGCACTTGGATGTGGTTCATCTGATCATTCAAGTTGTATCAAAATCATTTGAGTGACTAGAATAATTATGATTCACTCTCCCAAATTGACAAACCATTAGGTGAAAATCCAACACCTAGATCAAACCATTATGGTGGCAAAATACCCAAAGGAAGCAGGAACTCCTAAAAAGTGACCCTGGGGTGCTGATCTTTGTTACAGCTATGGGTGCATTATGAAAAATAGCATCAGAGACTCCATTCAACCCACATATTCCTTGCGGGTATCCGTGACGGTTTAGTTTTGGACATACTCCAAGTACTCTCGGGTATATCTGGAGTCCATCCCTTCGCCTAATTTTAATCAACTCATATTTCACATTAACTTAAAACGTACCAAGAGGCAATTGCAAAACATTCACTTCAAGCACATGCAAGTACATTGATTTTATTTTGACTCCATTTTAAGGCACTAGTTATTTTCTTGCTATATATATATTGTGTCTCAGCATTGTGCTTTTGTGCGCTCATTTTGTATCTTCTCATCTATTATTGTTTTTTGGTTAAATCTCAAACTCATAAGTAATTCATTCAGTTTAACATCACCATACTAAGTAGTTAGCCTTAGTAACTTAATAGGGTCTACCCCCCCTTGGCTTCGTTAGGAGTTGAGCCTAAACGGAGGAGTCAAGAACAAGGTGACAGCCTTGACTCGAGACTTGCCCCCAAGGACACACCGAGTGGCTTGAAGATTTCTGCCATGTGACCTAGGTGTGTGAAAGGCAACAACAAGAGCACGTCAACACCTCGACGACGTGGACGACTACCTTAGCGCACTTAGCGTACTTTGTGAGAGTTTGGCAGGACGCTCGCGACAATGCCCTGACGCTCGCCCAACATGTAGCGCACTGGACCGACGGAGGGAAAGGAGTGTGTGAGTGCATAAAGAAAGTAGACCACCGGCAAAGTGAGCACGCCGACCTTGAGCTAGCGTGTGCATTAAGTGAAGGGGCGCGCCCACCTTATGAGGACCCACTCACTCATGTGACGCTGTAAAAAGACAAGGCAAACGGTGAAGTCATCATCCAAGTTTTGACAAGGAACACAGTGCTAAGTGAAGGGGTTCTGTGGAGGCTCTCCAAGAAAAGCAAGTTGTTGGCACAGTTTGCTAAAATAGTTGGCTCAGCAACACAGGCGGTTTGTGGGAGTGATAGGCTTGGCAAGCCAGTATTCCAAACGAGTTAGCAACATTGACAGTTTCAACAGCAACATCCAAGTAGGTTGAACGACAGTTGACAGTCACAGAGTTGGACGTCGTAGGAGGGGTCAACTCATCTTCTTGTAAACTTGTATTCGGTGTGTCACTGGTTGGGCACACACCAGGAGGCTCGTCAGTTTGGCAGCTCCATTCTTGTAATACAATTACTCTTAATAAAAGTTAACGGGGTTTGCTAGTTGGACACCCCACCCAGACTTGTCTTGTGTTTACTTGTATTTATGTGGATGAATGTGCATGGCTTATTTACCTGATGCAACTATGTAAACGAATTTACTAATAAAACGTGCTAAGTAAATGAGTGTATGAGATGAGTGTTTATATGTTAAATTTCCACAAGGTTGGTTTAGTTGTAGTCCGCTGGAGAGTTTGCTTGGGTTGGTCACGCCCTTGGAAAGCTTCCAGATGGTGTCCCACACCGCAATAGACCGCATAAAAAGTGGGCGCATGTTGTGGTTGTGACACCTAAGCCCTCAATAAAGTTTATCTACATAGATAACACTTGTCATCCATGTACCAATCCTCTTTTTAGTTTAATAAATTTCATTTCAATATTAAATATGCACTTAATTATTTCTTTAATTTATTAATATTTGATAATTATGCGCCTATAGTTATAGTTATTTAACTAGATGAGGCATTATAAGAGGGCCCCATAGATTTTTGTTCTCATGAAGAAAAACTAAGAGCGTTGTTGCTAACTCAACCTAATGATGAAAAAAGTGGTTTCTAAAGGGTCATGGGATGAAATCATTTTGATTTATTATGGGAATGGTCACTACCATGAAGCAATGATATTCGTCAATGTAATGCAATTCCAATGAATAAAATCCAACTCAATCACCATGCTTTAGATACTAAACTAACAATTTATGGTTTTAAAGGTTATAAACATCTTAAGGACATATGCATTATGGAGAAGGGTGAGGTATGTTTTTAAGTTTCTTCACCTAATAACCACTACCATCAAGAATTAATATTCTCCATTACATGAATAAGCCCTTAAAAAAATTGAAAGGACACATGTAGTATGGAGAAGGGTGAAGAAATCATTCAATTTTTTTTACAAATTAACCACTATGAAGATTAATGTTCCCACGTCACTAAATGTGGGAACATTAACATTGCACATAATGCTTAAGAGAATGCTTAAATAAGATGGTGTGCGAACTTTGCACAGGTGTGGCTCATTGGCAGTTCAGTTGTTATGAAGTCACTTGTTGTAAATTGGAGGTCACGAGTTCAAATCTCACCCGGATTTATCTGTGTCCCATTTCTTGTGACGGGTGTGGAGCACCTAGGGGTATAGTGATAGTAGGAATAGATCCCTAGACACCGTGTCACGCGAGTACCATCCGAGCTCCAGTTGTCGATTCCCCTAGTTACAAAAAAATAAAAACGATATACGAACTATCATGTAATAAAATCATTTTCATTTGTCACTACCATTAAGAAATGATATTCTTCAATATGTAATTCCAAGGACTAAAATTCAATTCAATCACCATGATTTGAGATACATGTGACTAACCAGTCATGTTTTTAAGAGTTATAAATATCAATAAACCCTTAAATATTTTCTAATAAACCCTTAATTATTTTCTAAAAGACATATGTAATATGAATAAGGATGAACCAATCATTTATGCTTCTACATATATAATCACTACTAAAGAATTAATGTTCTCCCATGCATCGATAAAATTCTTAAACTTTTTTTTAAATAACATATGTAGTTGGAAAAGCGTGAAGCAATATTTATGCTTCTTCATAGAATACACACTACCATGATACATTAATATTCTCCAATGCAATGTATATGCAAATAATAAAATCCAAATCAAACATGATTTGATATCTACTATGTGTGACCATTTATTAGTGTTGAAATAAAGTAAGCATATATTAAGCTTACATTAATGGAAATATTAGCATTAATTTTCAGTGGGACCATTATCATTGCTAAATATGGGGATATTAACACTCTACACATTGTTTGAAATAATGCTTGAACAAAGGTGGAGTGTGGTGTCTCATTAAATGTAATCATTTCAACTTATTGTAAGTAGTTTACACTTTAGATGGACTCAATTAGTAAGTGATCCATATTTTTCTATTCAAACACTAACATTACAAAAAGAAAAAGAATTGGGAATTATTGTTGAGGTTACTTATTTAGGAACCATCAGCACTACCTTTCAACCCATCCATAAATACAATTGAAAACATTACCACTATGCTTTTAGAGTTGGTTTTTAATTTCATTTGGACCAAATATCCTTATTTGTGCTATAATTAGAACATATAAATTGATATTTCTAAATTAAAATATATTTGTTTTTTTCGTAATTTACTTGTATTATTTAATATCTTGAAATATTAAGTTGTTGTCTGTACAACATTATGAATTTTTAATGAGTAATGAATGGTAGACTACCAATACATGAATTACCAAAGAGAAAGACTATCTATCTATTTTCTTGTCAAAATAGCTAGTTTTAGTGTGAGTAATATTCATGGATTGTGGGTAACAGTTTTGGATTCATGGGAGATGGGAGGTAGGCAGTAGGTTTCTCAGCGTTCAAGCAGGTCGACGGCGGTTCGGTTCAGCGATAACTTTCGAGATGGTTCCTGCTCCTCCTCGGGGGGAGAGGGACCGTGGAAGGAATGAATCAGTGGAGACAAAGTCTGTTGTCTTGTGAACTGAAATTGATAAAGGAAAAGGAGTAATCAATGCCAAAGATGGGGAAGGATGTAGCAGAACAAGAAAGGAGGAGGCAAATAACCAGGGTACAAGAAGGATAGGACAATGTGTCCCGAAATCCAAAACGATACCAAGATTGCAGATCAAGTCAGAAAGAGTCAAGGAGGACATTCAATACATGAAAGAAAGGGCACTCATAGGAAAATTCGTGGGGATTTGTCCCACAGAAAAAAATCTGGTATGGTGGATTAACTCAACGTGGAAACCCCAAGGACACTTTGACCTCCAACTAGGAGCTAAAGGGTTCTTTACCATTATTTTCTTTAATGAAGAAGACAGAATGAAAATATTTGAGAATGGACCCTACTTCTTCAACTCAGCAGGCCTCTTCTTGAGGCCCTGGAAAGAGAGATTCGACCCTAAAAAGGAAAATCTGATGATAGCTCCAGTCTGGATAAGAATATATCCCCTTCCAATGGAATACTGGAAGGAATAAATCCTGATGGACATAGGGAACACCTTGGGGAACTTCATCAAAGTTTTCGAGCAAACTCGACAGAGGGAGTACATCTCGTATGCCAGAATCTGCATCTACCTAGACATATCCAGAGATTTACTGGATGGAATAGAGTTAACATGGGAAGATGAGGAGTGGTTTCAGGCCATAGACTACAAGCAGATCCCATTCCGTTGTAGAAGATGCCATGAACATGGGCACCTGTTTAGGGACTATCCCCAAAACAAGAGACCGAGAGGGAAGAAAAATCAAGAACTCCAAGATGCGGAGGGATTCACCAAGATCCAAAACAAGAAGAGGCAAGCGAGGAAGATCTCAGGGCCGGAAGTTCACAAAATAGTGCAAACCCAGAACCGATTTGAGACCCTCCAGGAAGATCAGATAAAAGACAAAGCTGATGCACAGATAGAAACCCAGAAGGACAAAATCTAAGGTCAACAACAAGAGGAGAAGGATATTGATACCCAAGGAATAGGCAAGCTATTAACCCCAAATGTTAACCCTGGCACTAAGAAAAGAAATCTGGATCCCCTACCACAGCACCAACTAGAAGAAACCCTGAAAGATTCAAGAATGGTGGAAGTTGTTTCTGAAGACATGGACTTAGGCAACCTAGACCTTGACGGAATGGAAGCGGCCTGCTCTATTAAAGATCCAACTTTGATCCCCCCAGCAAGTGTCTCTCCTGGAGAAAGCCATCATTCAAGCAAAAAACACGAGCCCCCTCGGAGTAGTGGTTGAATCCCTTAAAGTAACCGAAGGTAAGAAAAATACGAAGAAAGATAAAAGAGGTAGACCTAGAAATGTTCAACGAATTAGAGCAATAGGTGAACAACCGGTGGCTTCATGGTAGTATCCAACAATAGATGCAGCCCTCTCCCCTTCCAATTGATCTTCCCTTATGCAGATTACAACTTGGAATATCAGAGGCTGTAATAGCGCTCTCAAGAAGCGCCTTCTTAAAAGAAGGATTGACAAAGACAAATCAAGGATAATCTTCATGCAAGAAACAAAATGCTCAGGAGAATAACTAGCAAGTATAGCTCAAAAAGTGTGGAAGGGTTGCGAATCGGTTGCAATTGATGCCAAAGGTGCGGCTGGGGGTCTTGGAATCCTCGAGTGGTGCTTTTATCAAGTTTTCTCACCACCACATGTACTCTCTCTGCTAAATTCCACATCCTTGCGACTAGAATAAGGGGATTCATCTCCAATGTTTATGGCCCCCCCGAGGGCGGAATAGAAACCTGAGTTTATGGAATTGCTTTCAGGCCTAAAAACTTTAATTCAGGACAAAGCCTAGATTATAGGCGGCGACTTTAACCTAATCAGAAGCCTCGACGAAAAAAAAGGAGGTATAAGGAATTTAAATGTTGTAAGTACTCTTTTCAATAATACCATTAATGATCTGGACCTGATCAATGTCAGAAATTCCAATGGCATTTTCACCTAGAACAACAAGCAGACAGGGGATAGAGGAATAACATGCAGACTGGATAGATTCTTGCTTTCAGAATTGGTCATGATGGCAGAGGGCAACCTCAAAGTGGTTGTCCTGCCAGTGGCAGGGTCGGACCACTGGCCCATTTGTTTGGAATGGGACAATGTCGGAGTCAACCCTCGCAGACCATTCAGATTTGAGAAGTTCTGGCTCCTCCAACCAGACTTCCAAGAGAAACTCAAGGAATGGTGGGAAAGCTTCCCTCCTATTAGGGGCACTCGCATGTACCAATTCCAACATAACCTTAAAATCCTTAAAGGCCACATCAAGAATTGGAATAAGTAGTCCTTCGGCAACATATTCCACGAAAAACAGGCCTTAGAGATCAAGATTAAGCAACATCAATCACAAGTAATGATCAATGGTTATACTGAAGAACTGAGGCTTCAGGAAAAGACCTTGTTGCAGGATTTCAACCAAAGAGAGAAATAAGAGGAAGTGTATTGGAACCAAAAGTCTAGAATTAAATGGCTCCAAGAAGGGGAACGCAACACTAGTTTTTTCCACAAAGCGGCAATTCAACACAAATAGGGAAACCGGATGGACAGACTGAAGAAGGAGGATGGAAGCCTAGTCGAATCCCAAGAAGAACCGGAGACCACCCTAAACTCTTACTTCGCTAAGCTCCTTCAGGAACTGGAGAGAGACAGGGAGGAAGCATGGGGACTTCACTTAGTGAATTTCTCACATAGCACGTGCGATCGTGGGATATTAAAGAATACCCTTAATTTCGGGAGATATTGACCCAAACTCTTTTTGTTGAAACCCCCTCCCAATACTTAAAACCTCCTGCCCACCCCTTTTTATACCTCAATCCTTATAAACCACCCTACCCGCCCCCACCTTAAACCCCTCACCCCGCCAATACCTGCAATATATTGGTTCGATTTTTTATAATTTTAAAACCCACAATATGAACTAACGTGATAGGATATTGGTCAACAAGTGAAGCCCCCGTGGGAGGAATCTCAAAGAGAGGTCTTAAGTCACATACCCAAGCTCATCACGGAGGACCATAATCAAATACTCGGAAAAGCCATATAGATGGTAGAGATTGAAAATGCGGTCAAACAGATGGCTAAAGATAAAGCATCGGGACCGGATGGTTTCACCACAAACTTTTTCCATGTTGGATGGGAATGGCTGAAAGAATAAATTTGGGCCTTAGTAGAGGACTCCAGGAAATCAGGGAGCATTCTCAGAGCTCTCAACTCGACTTTCTTAGCCCTCATCCCAAAAGAAAGTGGAACTGAGGACCCAAGCAAATTAAGACTGATCGCCCTGTGTAACGTGATCTACAAAATCATTTCCAAGGTAATAGTTAATCGTCTTAAACCACTCCTTCCACTTATTATTTCTCTGGAGCAAGCTGGGTTCGTGGAAGGAAGACAAATCGTGGACGGCATAATTTTGGTCCACGAAACTATACACTCCCTCAAAGCAACAAGGACTCTAGGTATGCTCCAGAAACTTGACCTGTCCAAAGCTTATGATAAGTTGAATTGGCAATTCTTGGCTGGTATCTTGAAAGCTTTTGGTTTCGCGGAGGAATGGACTAACTGGATCATGAATATGGTTTCCTCTGCTTTTTTCTCAATCTTGGTTAATGGATCTCCCTTGAGTCCCTTTAATGCGACTCATGGTATTAGACAGGGGGATCCTCTCTCCCCTTTCCTCTTCATAATTGCGGCAGAGGGGCTTGGAAGGATGCTTAAGAATAAGAGAGATGCGAACAAAATCCAGGGACTGTCCCTTACAAACGGGATGGACCCCTAGACACACCAACAGTTTGTGGGTGATAACATGCTGATGGGCCCATTCTCGGTGCACGAAGCCAGGGGGCATAAAAGAATGCCTGAACACCTTCTTGGAAGCTAGCGGACTGGAAATTAACAAAGAGAAATCCTAGACCTACTTCTTCAACACCCCCAGGATAACCAAGAGAAATGTCCTCAGGATTCTAGAGTTTTTGAAAGGCAGACTCCCCTCCAAGTATCTTGGGGCACCAATGGTAGAATCGACTATCAAACAAGTCTCCTGGAAAGAACTGGTGGACAAAATTAACAAAAATCTAAGTCTTTGGACCTTCATAGCCCTCAATTTCCTGAGCAGGTTAATCTTGGTAAAATCTGTTCTTCAGGCTATGCCCATTTATCTCTTCTCAGTGTTGGCAGCCCCGAAATCCATCATTAAGCAAATTAGGAATATCCAGAGGAATTTCCTTTGGGGGGAACGAGAGACAATAGAAAATGGCCCCTGGTAGATTGGCAAACCATTTGCACCTTGAAGGATGTGGGAGGATTGGGCCTCAGAGACCCACTTGATAACAACAAAGTTATGAGTGCAAAAATCTGGTGGAGATGGGTGAATTATGAAGATGAACCATGGGCCAAACTGTGGCATCTAAAATATGCGCCACAATGGCCACAACAATCCCTTGTTCGGTTTGGAGAAAACCTACCTGGCTCCAGCATCTAGAAGACTGCCTAGGAAAAAAGGGGACTGGTTCAAAAGCATAGCTTCTGGGAAGTTCGAAACGGTCAAAATGCAAGATTTGCAAGTGAAGCGATGAACCAAGAACCAACTATCTCTTGTGGGGAAGACACTCCATTGTTACGTACCTTCCTCCAAAATAATTCCATGGAAAAGGTGGCAGAGTTCTGGGATAATGATAATGAAGACCAAATGTTTAGAAGCTGGAAGGACAGAAACTGGTGGCAAGCTAAAGCACCAGGGGAGGATATTGAAGACTTTTTATCGGAGCTCTATGAGAAAAGGATCTCCAAGAATGAGGATCCCGATATGCTGAGGTGGGGGTATACAAAATCAGGAAACTTTAACCCAAAAGAAGCCCTAAGATTGCTAACCAACACTCATAACATTGCCCCAGAAGCCAAGTGGATAAAAATCTAGAAGGGGGGATGGTGGCCCAAAGTATATGTCTTCTACTGGCTAGTTATTAAACATCGCATCCTAACCTGGGACAACCTACAGATAAGGGAATTTCATGGCCCGTCACGATGCTGCATGTGTGAAGAGAATAATGAGTCCATAAACCACCTGCTGGACGAATGCAAAGTGGCTGATTCCGTATGGGAGAAAGGGGCGACCATCCTCAGAAAAGACCATAGGCATAGGGGGTGCCCGAACATCACTATAGTTGAATGGCCCATTAACAGTTTTAAAAATAAAATAGCAAACCGCCTCTGGGAACTCTTGCCAGGTTTCACCATATGGGAAATTTGGAAAACTCGAAACAAACAAACCTTCGAGAACAAAGCCAGCAAACAAGAAGAGATATGGCATTCTTTTGAGGCACACTTGAAAGAAACCATATCTTTGCAAGTTTGGACGCAGGAAGAATATTTAGCTGAAGGAAATGAGAGAATCATTTTGTATGATCTAGGGATCAGAGAAGTACCTCCCAACAATTCGATATCTCGTTCTCCTCCTGTGCATGTCTCCAACCCGGACTGGTGGCATGCTCCCCCTGCTGGGGCCTTCAAGCTCAATGTGGATGGAGTGGCAAAAGGAAACCCAGGGCCCGTCGGATTTGGTGGTGCTATCAGAAATTCGAAGGCAGATATCATCAGTCTGTTCTGGGGCTCCATAGGAACCAACACGAACAACATGGCCGAGCTTGAAGGATTAATCAATGGCTTAACATGGGCAAGGCAAACTGGTAAAACGCCTCTAATTGTGGAGGGTGATTTTTAGATCATCATTAACAAGGCATGCAAACTTCAAGCAGGAGCCTCTACATCCCAAGTTTCAAAGAATTGGAGATGGGAGAGTAGGCTAAGCGCCCTTAGTCAAATCCTTTCAAGAGAGGAAGCCATTCAGCTATCGCATGTTAAATGGGAAGGGAATAAGGTGGCGGACGCCATGGCAAATGCAGGGGTGGAGAGCAGTTTCTCCTTCAATGCAGAGGAAGACGAAGATGACGGAAAAACCCACCAAATTTGGCACCGATGTTCAAAGTTGGCGGAAGATGACGCGAGGGACATCGGCAACACGTACCACATGCTGCATGCGAATGACAACTAGCTCAGGACTCCGGAAGGAAGGCAACAAGACGGTGTGCCGACACCTAGGAGAGGGCCCGCGAATGTCCTGTCGACTAACACGGCTAGTAGGGAAAGTCTTCAACTACCAGGTGGGGTACGTCAAGGCATGTCCTAACCCTCGATTATGCATGCCTTATCACATGGTAACTCTGTGGTAATTATCGCCTTAACACGCGGTAATCCCATGGCATTTCTCGCCTTTACACGCACCCTCGGTACGGATCACGTGGAGGCTCTGCAAGACCGTTTTAAACCAGGCATGTGGGATAGGCTTTATAACAACTGCCAGGGTTGCCTTGATGCCGGATCTGTGGGAAGGGAGGAAGGTAGGCCGAGCAAGTACAGTACTTACCTCTGAATTGGATAGATTGATATCTATGACAGAGCCCCGTATCCTTTGGCCCAGTGCAAAACTTAAGGCTGCGAATCATTCGCAAATGGTGAGAGATTTGTTCGAGCATGGGAAGTGGTAGATAATCAAGGCCAGCTCGAGGAGAGTTAAGGAGCATGGCTGCGGGGGGTTACTTTCGGCCATAGAAGGCCCTATTTATATGCATCCGGAACAGTCCATGGCATTATTCGAGGCTCTGCTAATTTTCCTGCTTCTTCCCTCTGGTCACCTGTGTGCCTTAGTCATGCCGCGGCTATGGAGAGCCCGCACCAGAGCGAGAGGTCCCAATCGGGGTGCTAGCCACAGTGAGGCCTCCCCCAGTGAGACAAATGAAACAATGCTTCCTGGAAGAGGAATTCCGGCTGCTTCCCCTTTCAACTGGGGGGACCAATATATGGTGGAGACGCCAATGGCCATCGAAGCTTACATAGCAATCATGGAAATCGACCTCCTCTGGGAGTATGAGACATTAATGGGATATCCTTTGCTCCCAAATCCCTTCTGGACGACGCGCATTCTGCTTGCTAGGGACATCTACGCTAAAATTCAAACTGCTCAGGGCATTCGAGATGCCATGGAAACCATTCGCCGAGGACAACAAGAAAGTGTTGGAGGGTTCAGATTACTGGAACAAATTGCCTAGAACATGCTAGTCAACCATGGTTCTGATTCTATCAACCCGGGGAATACTCTAGCGAACTCGCCTGCAACTGCCATGCCGCCCCCTCGAGAAGATCATCTCCACNCCCCCCCCCCAGCGAGGCTGGAAAGTAGTGGGGGTCTCTCGGGAGGGTTATCGATTCTCTATTGTTTCCCTGAGTATTTCTATTCGTTGTGGGGGATGCTGAGGTATTTTCTCCTTTTAGTTTGGTTTTCGTCGCTTTTCTGATCAGCTTTCGGGTTTCTATGTAATAGGCCTTAGTTCCTTTTTGGGTCATTCCCCGCGGGGAAGATTTTGTCTCAACGCTGTAAGGATTCATTTGTGGTTTTGTCAGAAGGGACAAGCATCTCCAAGCCTGGTTCCTTTTGGTTGAAGGTCTGGCTCCATCAACCTTATGTACAGTCTCTCTATGTATCTTTTTGTATTATAATAGACAACTCCAACTTACTCATAAAAAAAATTATTCATGGATTGTGATAAAGTATTTGATATTGTTCCAAACAAAGTTACATTTGGGTGCATGTTACGACGTCTTACATCTTAAGGACCTGATAAGCGAAAGAGAAGAATTAAGGAGGTAAGATTTCTTATTTCCAAGATAAGGCTAACCTTATCTTATGTGTCTAGTAAATTGTCTTTTTATAAAACCATTTTCTGGATAAGAATATGAAGGATAAAATAACATACCAATACAATTGGTTTTATGAATCTCATAGAGAAGTAGGTCGTTACAAGTGGGTGCATAGTATTTATTGACTTTGGAGAATATCTATGCCTTGAATATAATCTCCCCATTGGTAATGACAAAATGCTATATAATCATGTTAGAAGGTTAGATTTTTTTTTTTACTTGAGGCACTTAATGGTAAGTATATATATCTAGCAACGTGAGTAAAAGATTTTGCATTTTAGTTACAGATAGTACCAAATTATACGGGAGTAGAAGATTTTGCATTTTAGTTACACATAATACCAAATTATATGAAAGTTGAAGATTTTGCATTTTAATTACACATATACCATTATACTAAATGAAAACTTTCCTAATTAAAGTAGATTTGTCCATTAAGCCCATAATGTAGAAAAGAATTTTCATGGCATCCATTAAGCCCATAATACCAAATTATATGAAAGTGGAAGATTTTGCATTATATGGAAAAATGTAGAAAGGAATTATAAGGAAAACTACTATAGGGTTCATACATTGGATTTTCTAAAAAGTGAACATATTTTCTTTTATTATCTATGTAAGAAATGCTTTGCATGGACCTCAACTAGTGACTAGTGAAAGGGGCTATGGTTGAATTTTTTGCAAACTCTACTTTCATCTAACAAAACCTAACTTGTTCAACCTACACACATACTTTGTTGATATGGGAGGGTTTGAAAAATAAAATATAAGTTGGGTATTGCCTCCTTAAAGGAAAACAATATTGGGTGCCTGAAATAAGTGACCAAATAAGGCTAGATTGAATCCAATTATGTGTCAACAAGACCCTATTAGGTACTATAGACTTAATGGTTTCCATGAATGATATGAATTACTACAAGGATAACTAGTACATGGTTCATCCACTGGATTTTTTGAAAAGTTAACACAATTTCTTTTATGATCTATGCAAGACACCGATTGCATGGACCATGACTAGTGACCAGTGAAAGGTGCCAATGGTGATATTTTTGCAAACTCTTCTTGCATCTCACAAAATTTGATCTAATAAGCCTAGACACACTCTTTGTTGATATGTGAGGGTTTCAAAGACAAAAACTAAACTAGGGATGGATTCCCCAAAGGACAAAAGATTACCTAAAACAAGTAGCCAAACAGGCCAAATTGAATTCAATTACAAGTGAAAAGATCTATTTGGGCACTAATCCATTAATGATAACCATGAATGATATAAACCAACATAGATCCATCTTAAACTTGGATCTATTGATTATTGAGAGGGATCCAATTTCTTGAGGTGTAAATTTTGTTATCTTTAATTGTGTACATGTCCAAAAAAAATTTAGATCTCAAGAAATCTGATCCCTTTTGGTGCTTGATAGATTTGGGTTCAAGATGGACCTATGCTAGTTTTAATTTTTTTTTATGAGCTGAAACGGATTTTTTAATTATTTTTTATATGGTTTTAATGTTTTATTCAATGAGCTGACATGATTTTCTTTAATTACTTTTTCTATTTGGAAACATTACATAATTTTATGTTACATTATGTCACATGCACCAATTTCAATAACATTTTATGTTTAAGAAAACATTATATTTTACTTTTATTGTAAAGTTTATGACTATTGACCAAGTAGGGTCAAGGATGACTATAATTAATTATGTTGAATATTTCATTATTTAATAAATAAAAGATGAGACAAGTAGCCTAAGGAGGCTATTGAATGAGTGTCCACTGACCCACTAGGAGGAATAGACTAGGGTGAGAGCAAACTGGCACATGGAAGCATCCTCAATCACTTCTAGCTGTTCCAAGGGGCAACTTCCCTAATTTTGTGGTCATGTTCCCCAAGAAAGTGGAACAGAGAAGGTGGCTCATTAATTGAAAAACTAACCAAAAATACCTAGGCATGCATATATCTATCCATCGAATTCAACAGGAGGTTGTTCATTCTTTACCTTGTGAAATTTCTGAAGTTGAGAAAGAAGCACAAGGGATTCGATGAGGGGAAAGTTAGAAGTGGATTGAGTGTTTAAGACCGCATTCAGAACTAGTGCAGCTGGATAGTTGAGTTCTTTACTGCTGAGGACATAAGTATTGTTGTTAAGTACTTCTGTGGAATTGCAGGGGTATTTACATAGTGCTTTCATCTTGATGGATCAGTGGACATGCTCGGGGGTCCTAAAACAAGAATTTGAGCTATCATCAAGAAAAAGTTGGGTGGAACGGGCTCCTTGGGTTGTTTGTCTCTCTACAAATTACCAAATCCCATTGTGTTATCTTATTTATTTATGTCAAAGTAAATTACTGGAACGAAAGTAGTCACGTGTTTAGCTGTTCTATTAGTACTTAGATATTTTGAATATGTTAGTAGAATGCTTAAGTCTGCATTTAATTAGGAAAGTTTACTTGTAAATGATTATATGAATAAATGAACCTAGAGTTAGAAATGATTGATTAATGAGTAAAATTCCTTTCTGCGGTTTTTCACTCATCTTACGATGAAGTACTCTAGTACATAAGGTTTGTTTAGAGGTAAATAGGAATGATTATACATGGATAAAATGATCTAAAATTGTTATTGAATTGAAGAGTTTACGTAGAAATGAATCACTAATCTTTTCTTTTTTTAAGTTACCAACATTATCTTCAAATAATTGTTAAACATTGAAAACTTTTACTATTATTTACCAGCTAATTACCATAATATTTCCAGGTCTTAACTTTTTATACAAAAACCTCTAAGATTTTTTACATAGAGTCTATTATGGTAAGCTTCTGTCACTCAGTCATAAAACTGTGCATAGTATAATATAATAATAATTACTGTAATACAATCAAATTAGTTATACTTAGTAAAGAAAACTCATTCTTTATTTTAATACTTTAAAAACCTAAAATACAAACAATGTTACTCTAGTTATATTATAGTAAATAATACACAGCTAAACCACCTTTTGTTTCTTTTAAAACATCAAACACAATAAGTTCATAATGAACAATCAATAGACTGAAAATGATTAAGATTATAACATCTATTGTATCATAGTACCTTAAGTACTTAAGAAAAAATTGTAAACATTCAATATAACTCTATTATTATTATTATTTGTAAACTGTTATTCTAAACCCTAATCTCTAATACATTCCTTTATATCCAAATTTCCAAAATTGTTTATAAAAACCAAACCCTAGGTTAACCCCTTATGGTACATATTGCACAATTAAAATCGTAATAACTAATTTGCTAATGGATTTAACCCATTTACAACTGTATCACAATTTACAACTAATAACTGCAATAACACAAAAATAACTACCAAGCTTAATGCACTATGCAACCAAAAATACAAAAGGAAAAACAAATGCTAATAAGTATTTACATTCTGACCGTAAGCTATGCCTCTTAGAAAACAAATTAATTACAAACAAAGTCTTTTAATTTATCAAGGCATTTACCAACGGTTTCCACATGGCCTTACTCATAAAACCAAAATGCCTTAACATATTCGTAGCCACGAAAGAGTTACAATGGTCGAGAAAACTTCCACACATCTAAATCACAGTATGCAAAACGATAACAAAACCGTGGAATAATAATATTGTTTCCCTAAAACGACATCACAAGAGTCGTAGCTCATTTACAAAACCCTAAGGGTTATCATTAAGGATGGTCATACGACCTCCTTCACTAATTCAAAACAAAACAACAAGTTTGACCACAAGTATTTTTGAATGCTGCAGTAACATTCCGCAGGAACCATTTTGATGCCACACACACCAATGATGAAGGGTACCTTAGGGTTACAACCAAGGATTACCCGAAGCCTTTCTTTCTCACCCTCTTCAACTTAGGGTTACGCCTTTAGCTTTCGACTAGGTATTGCCAAGTATTTCTTCACCTACATCAAATAGTAAACACTTAGAACTGTATATTAAATAGATGAGTTTTAAATAATAATAAAAAATAGAGAAGGAACGATTGGAGGTTTCGTAACCAATTACCAGTTTTTAGCATGGAGTTCGCTGAACGGTTATGGCAAGAACCAAAGCTTCAAACCTACTAACGCCATGAAAAAACATAGAATGACAACTGTTGCAGAAACTCGAGAAGGTCAAGGGTCTATCGGCCTGTTTCTCCTCAAAACACAGTCAACTAATGAAACCAAGCAAGTTTTAGGGTAAGGATTTGATTGTAAGTGCATAGGGTTAAACACCAAAACCCTTCTTCAAACGAGCAACCACCACGTGGTTTCCACTAACGTTGAAATCTTTTATTTGTTTGATATAGTTTTGAACCTACACAAAGTAATACTATTTCCTTGTTAAAAAATTAAGCAAGTCATTGTTTTGGATGTTGGAGTTCTTCGCTAAGTTGTAATTGTTATTTTAAGCATTGACTACATGATTAAGTTAGTGGTGTTATTTTTGTAGTTAGTTTATAATTGCAAATTTAATAATGTTAATGCTTAGGTAAGTTTTAGAAGTAAAATGGTTAAAGTTCATAATATTAAAATGTTGAGATTGTAGTTAAGCTCCCAGTACTACAATTATCAAAAAGCACGTTTCAATAATTATAAACCATCCATGATGTAATTGTTTAGAACAAATAATCATGATACCATTCCAGTTGCTACTTAGGTATAATAGACCTTGCTATAGGGTTGGAATCTCTTACGCTTCGATAATCTAGACAGTAAATAGAGTCACCATAGTAGTTGAATTCTAATTCTAAAGAATAAAATATAAGGATATTTCCTAACTTACTCATTTAAGTCTTCAGAGCCTTAAATTCTTACATTGTAAACTTGGAAGTAAGTTTTTACCTATGAATCCTGTACAAGCATCAGATCTTAGTTAGCTTTGAGAAAAGCTAAGTAAGCCTCGGGCTAACCTCAAGCCCCTTCAATAAGAAAAGAAAACAACCATCATAATCATACACTTTCTTACAAATAAATCAATGATCTGGATTTAATAATTTATTTTAACTCATTAAATGTCGACAAATATTTTATTATTCAAGACTGAAAATCATTATAGATTGAGTACGGTTAGTGGCATGTGAATTATAAATTAGTAAGTAAATTCTGTAGCCTTTTAGTTACAGTTAACCAAAGATGATTAACTCCTAAGTTTTTCTTTATGTATTGTCTTTATAAACTATATGTTAACTAGACTAAAGTTAATCATTAAACTAGCATTTTGACTACGATTTCACATTTAATATCACATAGAAAAAATTTAATTTTTTGAGAATTTTTTGGGATGTTACATATGGTATCAGAGCACATGTTCAGACGTTAGGTCTGAATTGGCTCAACACAAGTAAACAAAAAGTAAATAGAAAGTATGGATACTGATTTATGATTTTAAATGTTGTTGTAAAGAATATTTCTGAAGTAGATTTGCAGGTATGGAAGGACTCGAAGAGTATGTTGAAGAGAGGTCCCCGTTAAATGAACAAAATAATTCTGGAAAAGAAACTACTAAAGAATATATAACTAATAACTCATATGAATTACTGCAAATAGTTAATGATCTAAAAACTGAAATGGAGACTGTTAGAAAAAGAAAAAGAGAGAATCCTAAGAGCTCAAGAGGAGCTGAATCAAATACAGCTAGAAAATTTTTATAACAAAGGAAAGGATAAACACATAGAATCTGACACTATGTCCTATCAACATAAAAGTAAAAGGTCAAAATACTCTAAAATTGAAAGCAATTCTTCTTCTGAAATTAATGCTAATTCACATAGAAAGAAACACCATAATTCTAGTGACAGTAGCGAGAGTAATTATCGCTCTAGAAAGAATAAGCACAAGCCTTATGAAGAGATTTCTAGGGATTTCGAAAAGATTAAACCACCAACTTTTAATGGCGAAACAAAAAGGAGAGGAAGCCGAAGCATGGCTGTCCAGAATGAAAAAGTATATTCAGATATATAATTATTCAAATGACTTAAAAGCGAGGATGGAAATTTATAACTTAACTGGAAAAGTCGACATCTAGTGGTAGGACATAAAGCGAGTTAAGGGCATAAAAGAGAAGAATATAAATTGGAGCACTTTTAAGAAGTACTTTAAAAAGAAATTTATGTCAAAGCAATATTCTGAGGAACGAGCTAAAGAATTTTAAGACTTAAGGTTGGGAACCATGAGTATGAAAGAGTTAAATAGTAAAGTTTTAAGCTTACTGCGATATGTGCCTTATATTGTTGATGAAAAACCCAAGGTACGACGGTTTCTGAGCTGTTAACCTTTTCATATTAAGGACATAATTGAATATGATAATCCCAAGACCCTTGAAGAGGCCATGCGAAAAGTAGATTTCTGCTAAGAGCAGAACCAAAAAAAAGAGAACATGCGAAACTAGAAAACAATAAGGCCTAATAATAATTTTGAATCAAGGAAGAAAAATTTCACACCTAATCGAAATTTTGGGCATAATAACTGATGCAATCTTCCAAACATAAAATTTCAAGGAAGTAATACAAAAGGTAACCCACAACAAAACCCTACTATCACAAGAAATAAAGAATTTACAAATAATTAGAGTAAATATGTTAAAAATAACGAAGGTAAGGAACCAATAAAATGTTGGGAATGTTAGGGACCTCACTATGCATCAGTCCGTCCTAACAGAGAGGAAATTTGAGGTCTAAAATGGGCCTCCTAAGGAAAATAATAAAATAATAGTTAAAATAATAAAATAATAGTTATTAATTTTGGAGGAAGAATGAAAAAAACTACTTTTTTTGTTCATATTTTCGACATATCTCCTTGTGGTTTTACTCAAATTCCGAGCGGGAGAGATCCTTGGATGCGGAATTTAATTCTGCATCCAACGAGTACCCACATTGCATACTTTTAACAGACCCCGCTACCCCAGATGTCATCATCACGTTTTTTCAGGTATTTCTTATTTTTGGGGTAGCGGGGTCCGTCAAAAGTATGAAATGTGGGTACTCATTGGATGCAGAATTAAATTCCACATCCAACGAGCTCTCGCACTTGGAATTTGAGTAAAACCACAGGGAGATATGTCGAAAATACGAACAAAAAAAGTAGTTTTCTTTTATGACAAATATGTCAATTCAGCCATTATGGTTGACTCATTTTATTGAAATTCTATTGGTTCCTGAATTCCAACTCACAAAATTTATTTTTTTCATTAAGGCTTTCACAGGTTGCAGTTATCTTTAAGGGGGATTGGATACCTGTGTAGAGTTTTAGTTCTCGACGCGTTTCGGACTGCATAGTTGAGTCCATCTTCAGGAGAAAACATATCTCCTGAAGATGGACTCAACTATGCAGTCCGAAACGCGTCGAGAACTAAAACTCTACACAAGTATCCAATCCCCCTTGAAGATAAATTTATTGTTGCCGTGTTTTCTTATAAGGCCCATTTTAGACCCCAAATTTCCTCTAATGGCCCAGAATCAATGCAGCGCTGGAAAACAGACAGGCTGAATATCAAACTTCCATGGTGGAAGTAGAAGGTATACTGAACCATAAACCCATTTCTATTTTAATTGGCCTAGGGGCTAACCTAAGTTATGTCTCTCCTAGTTTAGTAGAGAAAAGTAAACTACCAGTAGAGAAATTTGCAAAGTCATGGCTGGTTCAATTAGCTACAGGAGCAAAAAGGAAAGTAATTGATTTTGTGAAAGATTGTACATTAATGATGAATCAATTTGAGACTTATGTAAAGATGAATGTACTTCCGTTAGGCTCTTATGATGTATTAATTGGAATGGATTGGTTGGAACAACATCGAGTAGTGTTAAATTGTTTTGATAAAAAATTTACCTGTTTAAATAATGAAGGAGAAACAATAACAGTAAAATGAATCCCTAGGAAAACAACAATCAGACAACTTTCTGCCTTACAACTAAGGGATGTTCAGAAGGCATGTAAAGCTTTTGTTATAACTATAGCTAACGAAGAGCACATTAATAAAGAAGACAAACTAAAATTAGAAGATATACCAATTCTGAGAGGTTATTCCGATGTATTTCCAGAGGAAATTCTGGGATTTCCTCCGAAAAGGGAGTTGGATTTCACTATTGAGCTGGTACCCAGTGCGGTGCCTAACTCAAAATCTCCTTACCGGATGAACATGTTGGAGCTTAATGAACTAAAATCACAATTAAAAGAACTGATAGATAAAAAGTATATAAGACCAAGTGTTTCTCCTTGGGGAGCACCAGTCATCTTTCTTTAAAAGAAGGACGGTACTCTATACTTATGCATTGACTACCATCAGCTTAATAAGATGACGATTAAAAATAGACACCCACTGCCCCACATACATTATCTGTTCGATCAGTTAGGCGGAGCAATAATAGTTTAAAAATTGACTTAAGATCCAGTTATCATCAATTCTAGATTAAGGATCAGGATTTTCAAGACTACTTTTAGGCCTCGATATGGTTACTATGAGTTCGTTGACATGTCGTTCAGACTAACTAATGCCCCGCAAGTCTTCATGTGTTTAATGAACAATGTATTACATAAATATCTAGATAAGTTTGTAGTATTTTTTATTGATGATATTTTAATCTATTCTAAGAATAAAGAAGAGCACGAAGAACATTTAAAAATCATTTTACAAGTGTTAAGGGAAGAGTCAGTTGTATGCCAAGTTCAGTAAATGCGAATTCTTCAAAGATAAAATACAATGCTTGGGTCACGTAATAACTAAAGATGGGATCTCGGTTGACCCAAATAAGATAAAAGCAATTAATGAATGATCAGTCCCAAAGGATGTGACTGATGTACAGTCATTCATGGGGATCAACGGGTTTTATCAAAGGTTCATTGAGGGATTTTCAAGGATCGCGAATCCCATAAATTCTCTACAGAAGAAAGGAAAGAAATTTGTATGGGATTAAAAATGTGAAGACAGATTTAAGAAATTAGAAGAATTGTTAACTACTGCACCCATTTTAAGAATTGCGGATCCTAACAAGGATTTTGTTGTATGCACTTATGCATGCAACGATGGCCTTGGTGGGGTCTTAACTCAAGAAGGAAACGTAATAGCGTACGAGTCCAGGAAACTTAAAATTCACGAGAAAAATTACGCTACTTACGATTTAGAATTGGCTGTTGTGATACATGCATTAAAGATGTGGCACCATCACTTGATCGGGATAAAATTTAATTTAATGACGGATAATAAGGGTTTGAAGTATCCGTTGGATCAACCAAATTTAAACGCAAGGCAAGCTAGGTGGCTATCTTTCCTTAGCGAATATGATTTTGAGATCGAACATATCAAGGGGAAGGAAAATAAAGTAGCTGATGCTTTGAGAAAAAATGTAAGATTAAATTTTATGGCAGCAATCAGTACTTACAAAACAGATTTAGAAGATCAGCTCGAAGAAGAAGTAAAATTGGATGAAAATTACCAAAACTTGCAAGCTAAAGTGTTAGAAAATGTAAGTAAAAGTTTAAAAACGGGTTATAGTCTAATTGAGAAAGTGTTAATAATTTATAAAAATAGGTTGTATATACCTAAGGTACCTAAAATTAAGTTGTTGATTTTAAATGAAATACATAAAAGTCCTTATTCTGGACACCCTTGCTATCAGAAGACAATAACTATGTTACGAAAAGATTACTTTTGGCTGAATATGAAGAATGCTTTGGTAGAATATATTGCTAGATGTTTTGAATGTCAATAGGTTAAGACTGAACATCAACATCCAGCCAGTTTATTACGGCCAATACCAATTCCTAGATGGAAATGGGAAATAATCAGCATTGATTTCATTACAAGTTTTCCTAAAAATTAGAACTAGAATGATTTGATAATGATAGTTGTTAACAAACTCAGTAAGGCAGCCCATTTTATACCAGTAAAGACCACTCATAAGGTTGCTAACATTGCTAAAATATTGATGAAACAAATTTTTCGTTTGCATGGAATACCAAAACTTGTAATTTCCGTCAAGGACTCTAAATTCACAGGAAACTTTTGGAAATCTTTATTCAAAGGCTTAAATACTACTTTGAATTTTAGTACATCTTTTCATCCGCAAACGGATGGAAAAACAAAAAGGGTAAATTAAATTTTGGAAGATATGTTAAGGATGTACGTTAGAGAACAACCAAGTAAATGGGAGGACTACTTAAACCTAGTTGAGTTTGCATACAACAACCATTACCAAGCTTCATCAAAATTCAGCCCATTTGAAATTCTATATGGAAAAAAATGCAATACTCCCATCTCATGGTGTAACCCCATTGACAGGTTAATACTAAGACCTAAGTTATTAAAGGAGATGGAATTAACCATGAAGCAGGTTCAAGTAATTTAAAGGTTGCACAAGATAGACAGAAGAGTCAAGCGAATCTTAAACGAACTCAGAGAGAATTCCAGGTGGGCGAACATGTTTTCATTAAGGTAAAACCTAAAAATAGCTCCTTAAAATTGGGGAGTTGTGTTAAGCTATCACCTAGGTATTGTGGGCATTTTGAAATATTGTCCAAAGTTGGACCGGTGGCATACCAATTGGCCTTACCACCTAATCTTAAAGTTCATAATGTTTTTCATATTTCTATTTTAAAAAGATACATACACGATGCTACTCATGTGATAAATTGGAATGATGTACAAGTGGAGCCCGAAGGTGATTTTCTGGTGGAACCGGACTGTATCCTCGACAAGAGGGAGATCTTGCTTCAGAATCGCACCATTGGACCGGTGAAGGTGCAATGGAAGCACCTTAGTCTAGAAGAAGCAACCTAGGAATTGGAGAGTCATATGCGGTCATCATATCCAATTCTTTTTTAGGGAAGTTCTAAGGATGATGAATAAAGAAACATCGAGGAAGATGTTGGACTTAAGGGGGGGTGTATGTCACGTACCCCAATTTCAATAACATTTTATGTTTAAAAAAACATTATATTTTACTTTTATTGTAAAGTTTATGACTATTTACCAAGTGGGGTCAAGGATGACTGTAATTAATTATGTTGAATATTTTATTATTTAATAAATAAAAGATGAGACAAATATCCTAAGGAGGATGTTGAATGAGTGTCCACTGACCCACTAGGATGAATAGACAAGGGTGAGAGAAAATTGACATATAGTAGAATCCTTAATCACTTCTACTTGTTGCAGGGGGCAACTTCCCTAATTATGTGGTCATGTTTCCCAAGAAAGTGGAACACAACAGGTGGCTCATTAATTGAAAAAATGACCGAAAAGACCTAGGTGTGTATATATCTATCCATCGAATTTAGCAGGAGGTTGTTCATTCTTTACCTTGTGAAATTTTTGAAGTTGAGAAAGGAGCACAAGAGTTTCGATGAGGGGAAAGTTAGAAGTGGATTGAGTGTTTAAGACTGCAATCAGAACTAGTGCAGTTGGATAGCTGAGTTCTTTACTGTCGAGGACAGAAGTATTGTTGTTAAGTACTTCTGTGGAGTTGCAGGGGTATTTAATCTCATTTATTCACACATTGATTTCATCCTGGTGGATCAGTAGACAAGCTCGGGGGTCCTAAGACATGCATTTGAGCTATCTTCAGGAAAAGGTTGGGTGGAACGGGCTCATTGGGTTGTTTGTCTCTTCTACAAATTACTAGGTCCCATTTTGTTATTTTATTTATTTCTGTCAAAGTAAATTACTTGAATGAAAGTAGTCATGTTTAGTTTTTCTATTAGTACTTAGATATTTTGAATCTGTTAGTAGAATGCTTAAATCTGCATTTAATTAGGAAAGTTTACTTGTAAATGATTATATGAATAAATGAACTTAGAGTTAGAAATGATTGATTAATGAGTAAAATTTCTTTCTACATTTTTCCACTCATCTTACGATGAAGTGCTCTAGTACAGAAGTTTTGTTTAAAGGTAAATATGAATCATTATACATGGATAAAATGATCTGAAACTATTATCGAATTGAAGCATTTACGTAGAAATGGATCACTAATCTTTTCTTTTGTTAAGTTACTAGCATTATCTTCAAATAACTGTTAAACATTGAAAGATTTTGTTGTTATTTACCAACTAATTACCATAATATTTCCATTTCTAGGTCTTAACTTTTTATATAGAAAACCTCTAAGATTTTTTACAAAGAGTCTATTATGGTAAGCTTCTGTCACTCGATCATAAAACTGTGTATAGTATAATATAATAATAATTATTGTAATACAATCAAATTAGTTATACTTCGTAAAGAAAACTCATTCTTTATTTTAATACTTTAAAAACCTAAAATACAAACAATGTCACTCTAGTTATATTATAGTAAATAATGCACAGTTAAACCTCTTTTTGTGTCTTTTAAAACATCAAACAGAGTAAGTTCATAATGAATAGTCAATAGACTGAAAATGATTCAGATTATAACATCTATTGTATCATAGTACCATAAGTACTTAAGAAAACAAACTGCAAACATTTATTATAACTCTATTATTATTATTATTATTTATAAACTGTTATTCTAAACCCTAATCTCTAATACATTCCTTTATATCCAAATTTTCAAAACTGTTTATAAAAACCAAACCTTAGGTTAACCCCTTGTGGTACATATTGCACAATTAAAATCGTAATAACTAATTTGCTAATGGCTTTAACCCATTTACAGCCGTATCATAATTTACAACTAATAATTTCAATAACACAAAAACTAACTACCAAGCTTAAGGCACTATGCAACCAAAAATACAAAAGGAAAAACAAATGCTAATAAGTATTTACATTCTGGTTGTAAGCTATGCCTCTTAGAAATAAATTAATTATAAACAGAGTCTTTTAATTTATCAAGGAATTTATCAATGGTCACCACATGGCCTTACTCATAAAACCAAAATGCCTTAACATATTCGTAGCCATGAAAGAATTATAGTGGTTGAGCCAAGGCCGAGAAAACTTCCACACATTTAAATCACAATATGCAAAACGATAACAAAACCCTGGAATAATAATATTCTTACCCTAAAATGACATCACAAGAGCAGTAGCTCATTTATAAAACCCTAGGGGTTATCATTAAGGATGTCCATACGATCTCCTTCACTAATTCAAAACAAAACAACAAGTTTGACCACAAGTATTTTGAACACTGTAGTAACATTCCGCAGGAACTATTTTGATGCCACACACACCAACGACGAAGGGTACCTCAGGGTTGGGACCGAGGCTTACCCGAAGTCTTTCTTTCTCACCCTTTTCAACTCATGGTTATGCCTTTAGCTTTCGACTTGGTATTGCCAAGTATTTCTTCACCTACATCAAACAGTAAACACTTAGAACTATATATTAAACAATTGAGTTTTAAATAATATAAAAAATAGAGAAGGAACGATTGGAGGTTTCGTAACCAATTACCAGTTTTTAGCGTGGAGTTCACTAAACGGTTATGGAAAGAACCAAAGCTTCAAACTTGCTAACGCCACGAACAAACAGAGAATGATAACTATTGCAGAAACCCGAGAAGGCCGAGGGTCTATTGGCCTGTTTCTCCTCCAAGAACAGTCAACTAATGAAACCAATTGAGTTTTAGGGTAAGGCGTTGATTGTAAGTGCATAGGGTTAAACACCAAAGCCCTTATTCAAACGAGCAACCACCACATGGTTTTAACTAACGTTGAAATCTTTTATTTGTTTGATATAGTTTTGAACGTGCACAAAGTAATACTATTTCCTTGTTAAAAAATTAAACAAGTCATTGTTTTGGATGTTGGAGTTCTTCGCTAAGTTGTAATTGTTATTTTAAGCATTGACTACATGCTTAAGTTAGTGGTGTTATTTTTGTAGTTAGTTTATAGTTGCAAATTTAATAATGTTAATGCTTAGGTAAGTTTTAAAAGTAACATGGTTAAAGTTCATAATATTAAAATGTTGAGATTGTAGTTAAGCTCCCAGTACTACAATTATAAAAAAGCATGTTTCAATAATTATAAACCATCCATCATGTAATTGTTTAGAACAAATAATCACGATACCATTCCAATTGCTACTTAGGTAGAATAGACCTTGCTATAGGCCTAGATTCTCTTACGCTTCGATAATCTAGAAAATAAATAGAGTCACCATAGTAGTTGAAGTCTAAGTCTAAAGAATAAAATATAAGAATATTTCCTAACTTACTCGTTTAAGTCTTCAGAGCCTTAAATTCTTACATCGTAAACCTGGAAGTAAGATCTTACCTGTGAATCATGTACAAGCATCGGATCTGCGTTAGCTTTGAGAAAATCTAAGTAAGCCTTGGGCTAACCTCAAGCCCCTTCAATAAGAAAAGAAAACAACCATCAGAATAATACACTTTCTTACAAATAAATCAATGATCTAGAATTAATAATTTATTTTAACTCATTAAATGTAGAAAAATATTTTATTATTCAAGACTGAAAATCTTATAGATTGAGTACGGTTAGTGGCATGTGAATTATAAATTAGTAAGTAAATTCTATAGCCTTTTAGTTACAGTTAACCAAAGAGTATTAACTCCTAAGTTTCTCTTTATGTCTTGTCTTTATAAACTATCTGTTAACTAGACTAAAGTTAATCATTAAACTAACATTCTGACTACGGTATCGCATTTAATATCACATAGAAAAATTTTAAATTTTTGGGAATTTTTGGGGATGTTACACATTAGGTGATAGCATCTCCCCTATATCGGGATGTAGAGAACCTTGCTACTCTTGGTGCAATTATTATAAGGAGAAGTACTATAGGGTTCAGCCATTGGATTTTCTAAAAAAGTAAACACAATTTCTTGTATAATATATGAAAATTGACTCACGTATTTTATTCTATGCATATCTCAATCAACTTCTATTGGTTTCATGAATAATATATTCTCTATTGAACAAGGCCAACATGATGAAGGTGAAAGCCCATATTTCCCCTCCTCCCCCGTCACATCACTCTCAATTCCTCATATCCAATCTATCTCATGGAAAATAAATTAAATTAACATAATATCACACAACATAGAAACTGATATAATGTATAATATATAAAAGTATAAATCTTAGTGAAAAAAATAAGTAATTTAAAACATAGTGAAAAACATAATCATGTGATCCTAAGTTTTATGAAAAAATTAATATATTCATTAATTTGATTGTTCATCATCCAAATCAATATGTGACTCATTAGAATCTGAATAATTGAAAGGATTCGCCAAAGAAACATCATCATCAACTTCTTCGACATTTGATAATACATCTTCTTACTCTTCATCTACATCATATTCAACTTCTTCATTTGGCATATCTACCTTCTTTGCATCATATTGTTTATCTTCTTAAATGTTGTCTTCTTCATTTGATACAATATATTTTGTGGGCCTTCCTCTGGGACCATATCGAACTACATATGACCAACATACTTTGTTTGGAACATGTGAAAATAAATCCTACGTATACTGATTTGGAAGTACATAAGGTTTTATACTTATCTCAAATAACCATTTATTAATCATGGTAAATCCATTAGCATGCTCAATAATAGTTCTATTAGGATAGTATGCATTTACTCATAACCTGTACCAACAAACCCTGAAGAGAACTATGAAATATTTCAAGTCTAACTCAAGAGTATCTTCAAGATAGTTGTGGCATTTATTTTCAAATACTTTCATATTCCTATCACTAATAGATGAAACATTAGTAACTTGGAAAACAATATTTATCCTACAATAAGAGGTTTTCTTCTTATAATCAACTATTTGATTCCAAAAAAATTCCCACTGCACCACAAAGTCCAGTGGTGTTTCACCTACACCAATATGCTCGATGTGTTAAAAATGCATTTTCAATTGATAAACAAACCTATTATAATATTAAGGGAAAATTAAAGTAAACACTAGCTAGCACATACAAAAACAAAAAACTAAAAAGATATGCCATGGGTAATGCTTACATGTCTACCTTTTGTAAGATATGATAAATCAATTTCTCTTTGTGTAAGAATGGTATCTTGTGAATACTGATCTCTTCTAATCAACTCCACCACCCCATCCTATAATAACCTACCATAAACTTGTGTGCATTGTTCTATCCATACCTTCATTTAATCAACACTATATGCAATGTATAAATGTAGTGCATCCCCTCCCCAAGTGGGGTGCCATTGTGTTAACACCATGGACAAGACAATGCACAACCCATGTAGTCAGCTAGCCACTTGGCGCTGCAATGCAAACACAAAAGTTGGAGCATTTAAATAGCGGATTCCCCTCATCCCGTTCAACATGCATATCCATTGTACTTTCAGTGTGGGGGGGATTTGGAACAAGGACCGAATGGATCATTCATTCAATTTTGAAATTACAGTGGTTTAGAACTTCATCATGATGCTATAAAAGCATAAAATTGAGGGCCTTATCCCATTTATGGAATTCTCCAAGAAAGGTGGGCATCACATTTGGATCAATTGGTAAACTGGTGCACTAATTACCCCCCCCCCCCTGCAATAATGATAAAGGAAGACCTCATTGTGGGACTTGGGCTTGAGGGAGAGGCCACCAAAAAAATGTGGTGAACTCACATGAGGTGCATTCCAATAGCAAGGAGATACATAAAAGTAACAATGAAGTGTTGGATTCTTTAAAAGAAATGACTTTGTCATTTGAATAAAGGACGGAGGTGAGAAATGACATGCAAATGCAATGTTAAGAAGAGGGGTGAGTATGCAAATAGAACACCCAAGTCTATAAATGGATATGAATCTACCATAAAACACTCTAGCCTCAGAAGAGAAACAAAACCCTTAGAGTTTTCAAGTTGTTTGGGAAGAGGCGGATATGCCCCCTCACTTTAACCCTTCAAAACTAGTCACCATTTTTTACTGGAAGGAAGGTCACCAATTCAACTACTATGTTCGTATCATCCAGGAGAAGCCGCAAATCCATCCTCGAGCTCCTTCCCCTCCCCAATCTCAGGTTTGTCCTCAGTGTGAGGGATTAGTTGTAAATGTAGAAAGGAGGAAGAAATTAAATTGATCTTTGACAGGAGAAGGAATATAACATATCTAAATTTTCTCATGGAACAATTGGCACGCACTCAACAAGTTCTATTGTACATCTACACTCAATGCCCAAGCATGGAGGCCCATTCACTCTATTTTCCCATCATCATTCATCCAGAACCAACACACGCAAGTAGTCTTCCCGAAGAGAGAAAAGATGGTTCCTCTATAGGGTGGATGTATTTACAATTGTTTGTTTTTTTCCTAAGTGTCTATTATGTTATTGGCTCGACTTATAGGCCAATAGTGCTCAGATGCTCATTTTGTTAAATGTGGTCAAAGAGGGCAGTTTTTCATTTTGTAAAATTCTAAACGATGTGGACATAAAATATTTTTGAGCAATATTTGGGTCTATGCTACAATGTTTTGGTTACTCAAGCCCAATATGACTGTAACCATAGTTGTACATTATCTTTCTTTGCTAATATAATCTCTTACTTACAAAAATAAATAAAAATGTCATACATCCCATTCTCATCCACGTATATGAAGAAAAGTCAATTAATGAATAATTATGTACTTGTAAAAGTACTTGATTAGAAATCATGGATGTAGGGATTGACAGTAACTAATCCGGGCAATTTAGCCCCATGAACATCAAAATAAAATGCATTGAAATAAAAACATTGATAGACGTATAACAAGCAATTATATGGCAAAAGCATTCACATTCAACATGTTCATACTAATTAATAAATAAATACACGGATAGAGATCAACACAGAGATACTTATCTTATGCAGAAGCTCGTCCCGCAACCATCAATGTCGCTGCAACATTCCACCCAACCATAGGCTAGTGTGCTCATCAATCTCTTAGCAACACTGCCACCTCGAGGTAGGCATGATTCCCACAAGGAATAATGGAACACTAGCAAGCTCACACATAGCCAAGGTTTATCAGAAGTTCAACCAAGCCAACATAGTTGGGTTTATCAGGCTATACCAGAGCTGGAAAGGTTGGCTGCTAAGCTAGTGAGCTCAACTAAAGAGCTATGGACACCTGCATTAGATCTAGCCTGACTTATAAAACATCTACACACACCCAGCACAAGGAAGCATCCCCTTCTCTGCTATGCAGTCCCTCGGGCCATGCCTTCCCTTCCAGTGCAATGGAATTACAAAGCTCAGACTGTGAAAGTCGACTTCCAGAGTTGTTTATGAATCCTTCTCTACCCTCTCACTATCAAAGGGACCTAACATTCACATGGGAGATGATTCCCAGAATCAACTAGAAGGAAGGGACTCAGTCAGAGCGAAGCATGGTGAGTTCAAGAATGTCTTATATGTGCCCTCCCTTGCTGCTAACATGTTATCTGTTTATCATATGACTCCTACAGGATCTCCCAAGAGAGTTACATTCGATTCAGAGACAGTTGAGATTACAGAAAAAGACATTGGACAACTTGTAGCGAAAGGTATTGCAAATCACTCTACCAAAGCTTACGAGTTCTCACATTTCTTACTTGTTTCTCCTCCTACAGCTTTATTGTCTCATGCTAACAACACCAGAAAGATTTGGCGTGAGATATTTGGCCATCTCAATTTCAAATATCTGAAGCTACTCCACAATGATAAAATGGTTGAAGGTTTTCCCTCCATCCAAACTTCTGATGGAGTATGTGTTGGTTTCTTGGTAGGTAAGCATCCAGAAAAGAAGTATGATGTTGGGAAGGCACATAGAGCTACCTCTATACTTGATTTGATACATAGTGATGTAGCGGGACCTATGCCCACAAACTCCATTAATGGTTGCAGGTACTTCCTCACCTTTATTGATGATTGTTCTAGGTACTGCTGGATCTACTTCATGAAACAAAAATAAAAAGTTTTTGAGAGTTTTAAAGTTTTTAAGGCTATGGTTGAGAACAGTTTCAATAAGAATATCAAGTCAATAAGATCTGATAAAGGAGGAGAGTACATCAAAGGATATTTCCAGAGTTTCTGTGAATCAGAGGGGATTCGAATGGAACACTCAGTTCCATACACACCACAACATAATGGTGTGGCTGAGAGGAAGAACAGATCACTGAAAGAGATGGAAACATGCCTTCTCCATTCCAAGAATCTATCTCCTTCTCTTTGGGCTGAAGCAGTAAACTGTGCTTTGTATTTACAGAATAGGTTACCTGGCACGTTAATGGTTGGGGTCACTCCATTGGAAGCACTGCATGGGTATAAGCCCAATGTCTCTCATCTGAGAGTTTTTGGTTCCAAAGCTTGGGCCAGAATACCACTTTACAAGAGGAAGGCCTTCCAAGCCCAAAGTAGAGAATGCATTCTGCTGGGATATGCAAAAGATGCAAAATCTTACAAACTGATGGAGGTTGCAACCAGAAGATGCTTCATTGAAAGAACTGTCTAGTTCAAAGAAGATCAGCTGCATGATACTCCTCCAGCAAGATAGGAAGGTATAATTATTTCTCCACCTATTTTTGATGACGATGATGATGTGCTACAGGTTTCATATTCAGATGAAGAAGATCACATTCAGCATGATCCTGTTATTGATATTGAATCTTAAGAGATTATAGATCCAGATCCAATACATATTCCTAATCAGAAGCCTAAACCTAGATGGGCTCAAAATCTTCTTGATGTAGCTGGAAGTGGTTCTGGAGATTTAGAAGACAAAAGAAGAAAAAGGTCCTGGTATTAGAATGAGCATGTTGCACTATCTCTCACAGATTCGCTCTCTACAGTATGGTGCATCAAAGTTCTAGGTCGGTGCTACTTGATGATGGTGAATGATCAACTACATGGCCCACAAAAGCAGAAACTTGATCATTCCCTACCTTCACCATCCAGAAGAGACAAACAGAGTCATCAGTTCAAAAGTACATTGAGAGGTCCACTGATGGACCATGTTGCTGCATACAACTGCAAATTTGCAGCAGTGTTTTTGCTCAAGTTATTTTTTCTGAGGAAGCTTCTTTCTTATAAAGATAGCTTGCAGTTTGTTGTTTCCTGTTTATTTTGAGGGGGGGGGGGTTTCCCATGAGGTTTTCCCCTGTTTCCTTGGTTGTATTAAGCAACATTTTTTACTATCTTTTAGATTGTATTTGGGTGACCTATGGTCTTGTTACCAGGGCCCACAGTTGTCCAAGTTAGGATTCAGGGGGGGGTGTTAGGATTATTAATCCTCTCTTGGTCAAATGTCTATTAGATTAATTAGCATAACTTAGGAACCTTAATTAATTATTTGGGTCCACTTGGCCTAATGCGGCCACATGTACCAGTCACTGGAGTGTGGGGAACACTGCTAGAGGTTAACTGCCACTTATTGCACGTGCATGCATCAATTTGGGCACCTCCTAGACCAATACCTACATTTTAGGAGCCATTGGGAGTCTCGGCACCAACCTACTTCAGTTAGTTGGAGTTAGTACTAGTTAGTCTTAGTTATCCCCCAGTTACTTTCAGTTAGTTCATAATCAATTATCTAGTGTATGCCTTGCATGGATAATGCATGGCTGCATGTGGAGTATGCGCCTTTTCCCACCCAGCACACTCAGTTGCACTGAGTTAACTAGTTGTCACTGATTGATTGATTTGGTTGGACATATGGGAGTTGATTTTGGACTCTGATATTGATTGAGACACCATGAGTTAGAGATTCAGTTAGATACAGTCACATCCAGTGGATAGATTCAAATCCATCCCTAATTGATTCGAATTCTTTTCCTATTTAAACTATTGAAACACCAGATATTATTATTATGAATGATACTGTAAATTCCTGAGCAATACTTGTGTGTTTCCTGTGTGGTTTGTTTTGTTCAATTTGTACCTTCATTCACCATTTACTGCAAACATTATTAGAACTCTCTGCTTGAAGATCTAAATGGAATTCAAATTATAATATACCACTAGAGGAGACACCCCTTTACTGTTTGAGATTGGGTAGATGAAACCAGCATTGAGAAGTTTTTGTAACTCCTCTTTAACTATGTCCTCCAAAGCAGGATTCATCCTCCTCTGAGGCTTCCTTACAGGTGGTATACTTGCATCCATATAAATATGGTGAATACAACTATCGGGGTGTATACCCTTCATATCAATGTACTCCCATGCAAATGCTCCAGCTTGACTTCTAAGAACCTTGAGAAACTGCTCTTATTGATTTTCACTTAACCCTGCGTTTATGTGTGGAAATTTTCCAAGGCTGACTTCACAAGGTATGGTATAAGACCTTTTATTCTCTTCAATTTCAAAGAAACATGGTGTATCCACAAATGTTGAGAGGTCCAAATTTTCTTGAAACTCATCTCCAAAATTTTTATCGGATTGAGCAAAAGACTGGGGGAAATATATACAAGTTGTTGAAGAAACAAATTGACTTAACACATTCTCAATAGTCTGCTCTTGAATTTCCCAGGAGTAGTCACTTGGAAGGGAAAGGTATTCAAAATTTTCATCCCCAAAAGAACAATCTAACCACCACAATTTTTCAGTTACTAGTTGTGATGGGGGATATAAAACGAGTTTCTGAGCAGACAACCCATTAGAAATGGTCATTTCCCCATCCCTACATCCTATAAAGGAGTTATCAGTAGCTATCCATGGTATTCCAAGGATAATAGTATGTCCTTTAGAAGGATCCTTTGATTCTACAACCATAAAGTCAATGGGGTATTCCCATGAAGCCACTAATACAATAATGTCATCCACCACTACAGTAGGTTTTACCGTGGTGCAATCTGTTAGTTCTAGGATTGAAGGGGTAGGTCGGAAAAACTGTCCCAACTGTAAAATTTCTAAAACTGTGGTGTTCATCATATTAATAGTAGATCCTAGATCACTAAGTGTATTTTCTATGGAAATATTATTTACAATAATAGTTACTACTGGGCTCCCGGATTTGAATACTTCGCAATTCTAGACCGGCCTGTCATACACTCAGACATCTCTCCTATAACATGAATTGTGAGGGGATCTTTCTATTTCCTACCTGGGCGTTTGATATAAAGTTCCTTTATTACCTTGCTGTAAATTGGTATATCCTTAATAGCCTGTAATAGAGGAATTTTGACACAAATATTTTTTAGTTCATTTAGAATATCATACTCAGGACAAATCACAGGTTTTTCTATTGCTAGTTGTTCCGGGTATGGAGGGTTTTTTTGTTCCTGAGTTAGTTCTTGCTAAGGATGGGTATGCATTGGGATTTTTGAAATATTCGCATCCTACAAAATAGCGTCATTCGTGACTTCATTGGGTTCTTCTTCTTCTTCATCCTCCTCATGAATGACGATTGATGACTTGGGTTTGTCATTCACAACTCTTCCATATCGTAATTGGATCTCGTGCACAGGTGAAGTCGAAATAACATAGGATGGAAGAGTTTACAACTCAATTCTATTGATAGCTTGAGTTGGCTTATTATTTCGGTTAGGTATTGGTTGTGCTGGTAATAATGTAGGTTGTGGGGGATTTGCAATCTGGAAATGATGAGGTTGTTGTGCAATAAGGGGAACTGGAGGCACAAACCCAAGGAAAATTTGTTGGATATTGGGTGGGTGTTGAGGATAAGGATGATTAGGTGCAGAGATAGGTGGTGATTGGGGATATGCTTGTCCCCTCCATCCCTGTGGCCAATACTGATGCTGAGAAAAATGAGGAGGAGGAGGAGGGTACTGGGATGGCCAGTTCTTCCAACTTGAAGTGTTCCATTGTTGAGGTTGTTGGTAGAGATGATAATAGGGTGGGGGATGTGGCGATGAATTCTGGTATGTTGGTTTGTCTCTAGGTTTCCAAGGCCTCCTAGATGTTTCACCAACGTCCCCACTCTTATATATGGCTTGTAACCCAAGAAACGATGGGCAATTTTCTGTTGTATGATCCTCCATGCAAATGTGACATACAGAGATATTGTTCAATGGGAATTCCCATTGGGGATTCTTAGTCTTGCATCTTGGACAGAAAATGCCCATTGTTGTGCACTCTTCCTGTTGCCTCTTCTAAGCTTTTAAAGCATCTAGTTGAGAACCCATTGCTCCTAAGATATTAGTTTTGAAGTTTTACATTAGGTTTCCTAATTCTATCCTTGTGACTCCGCCAGAACTAGAGGTATTTCCTTTTGGATTTCTATTGTAGGGTTCTTGAAGATTTCTCTCGACTTTTCCCCTACTTCGAGAGTAATTTCTACACATCTCACATATTTGTGCAAAATTTTGTGAGAGATATCACCAGGTTCCATGAGATCAAGGGTTTCTACAAGGTATTATGAGACCCCTTTAAGGAAGAGTGTCTGTATTGCATCTTCTCAAAGGTCATTATATTTAGAATTGTGTAATACATAATTAAACCTTTCGAGATAATATTCTAATATCTCATATTTGAGTTGTTGTATCTTGAAAATGTCATTTCGAGAGTCTCTAGGTTTGCAATACTCTTGATATTTCCGTAGGAATGCGGTTTTCATATCTTCCCAAGTTCTGATACTATACTCTCCTAATCCCATGAACCATCTTAAAGCATAATCCTTTAGTGTAGCAGGGAATTTTTTTAGTTTTTGAGCATCTTGTAGATAGTTATAGCTTCTACAAAGAATTTCAAACTCGAACAGAAATGTGTCTAGGTCTTCATTGCTCTTCCCATGGAAATCATGTAATGAGGAAGGAGGGATGTTTTTCATATTTACATCCTGTGTAGTGTCTACGATAGGAAACCCAAAGGTAACCTCAGTTCGATTTTCTACTTCTTCTTCTTCCTCGTCATTTCTAACCTCGTCATGGTCTTCATTTTCTCCCTGTCTCTCCATGTAGATTCGACTTTTAAAGAGAGTGTACCTGGGAGGCTCCTTCCAAGGTGATAATGAGGTGTCCCAACATTCATTTTCAAGGGAGATCTTCCTTCGATGAGAGAATTTGTCACCATGTTTTTATTAGGTTCTACGGGGAGGGTAGGTTCTACTGTGGATGTCTCAATCTGTGAAACAACTATATTTATTGAGCTACCAAAGAGAGCGTTCACCAACTCAGGATCGATAAAATTGACAAAGTTTGGATCCCCTACTAGTGAAAAAGTTGTATCATTAGGTTTTGGTACTAGTGGAGGGTTAAGGGTTTCCAATGGCTGACCCTCTTGAAATTCTTTAGGAATGGGGTCTTTAGAACTTCCTGCCAGGGTTTCTCTACCTTCTATGGCTCCTCCTGTAATATTTCCCGAAAGAGTCTCTTTAGGTTTCCAAGTAGAACTACTTCCTGTGTGTATCTTCTGATACCTTTCAGCTGAGTTAGTGGTTGGGGTGGCATGCCCCCCGTAAAGGTTAGTCTCTAGGCCTGTTCATGAAAAAATGAACTAAATGAAAACCTACAATACTATTATTATTGTTGGGTTGGGGGGCGCCTGTTACAACAGATGCGTAGGTTCTTACCTCTCATCTTAACGCTCCCCTGCCACCAGCCTATTACTAAACTTCATAGGGAATTCTACCTATTCTACCTTGTAGAACAACTCACCGGCAACGGTGCCAAAATGTTGGGTGTTTTATTGTCTTAATGAATTCACCAAATATTTAATTTATCGACCAGAGTTTGTAAACTTGGAGTTGACACAAAATATATGCTAAGGTAGAAGGGTACCTAGGATATCGTAGAAATATTTTAATAATGAAAATATCAAAATATCTTTCAAAATGAAAAACCAAGTCAAACTTCAGAAATACAACTACTAAGTCAATTAGACTTGACCAAAACCAATAGATTAGAGTAGTATTAATCTATACTACTTTGCTCTATGAACAATAACTAAAAAGATATAAACAATACTATTCTAAGAAACAAGACTTGATCGAAAGTAAACTACTCTTTATAGTGAAACCTATTGATAAATTATTTAGCTTCTAATCTAGGAATTAGAAAGTCTATGAACAATTTCAGAACCCTATCAATGAAATGATTCAACTTATAAATAACTATATGAAGACAAGAAATTATATTATCTGAGGCAAGATTACAACTACTTAATATACCTCAAAAATCCAATAGTTAAACTATACATGCATTTAACAAATACTCAAAACTAAACTAAATTATCTAATTCCATTCCCCTTGAGGATTCTAAGGATATGTGTCAAATGTGACAGGAACTAGAGAAGGTGTATTGAAATGACTTTCAAAGGTAACAAGGAAACTTAACGGAAGTAAATCTAATTTAACCTCTACAAAGAGATGTAAGCTAAAAAGTGTCCAATTACAAGTGATTGTAAACATTGTAATCTATTCTTTATCCATAAGCAAATGAGTCTAGTTGTGCTACTTAAGACTGATTTGAAATGAGATGTTATTATCAATTGATCTATTAATCAAGAAACCAAGAACAGGTATTTCTAATGACTACTTTGAAGTTGGAGGTATGTTATCCTATAAAGATAAAGCATGAAACAAATTTAAGGAAATATAAGCATATGCAAATGACTTGGAAATAAATGTAATCTAGAAGCAAGTAGAAAACTTAATAAAGATATTTTATTTATGAAACAAGTCCCATCCTATGAACATCTTCATTAACTATGTGAATGGAAAAAGCAAATCCTATGCTTTAACTAAGAAACCATAAAAACTAATGTGCTTTGGAGAATGAAATTACTTAATAAAAATGAAGTAAACTAAGTTAAGGATGAAATTGACAAGTCATAGATTAATAACAATTTCGGAAATCGGATATAAAAGATCAACTACAGAAACATAATCTAAGAGGTAAAATAAGGCAAAGTTAAAGAAACGAATGAAAACTAAGGATGAATATGAAGCTTTAATTGAACTCTATATGGTGCAGAACAAGGTCCTAATTACATCTATAAATACTGATCAATTACAAGAAATTAAATCCTAAATAAGCATAAAAACAATGTAGAAAATATTAAAGTCTGTATGACAATCCGGATGACAGTTTGAAAGACACTCTGGATGACAGAAAACAATATAAACTAAGAGAATAAGCAAACTTAATGATCTAACACCAGCTAGTTTATGCATATGAACCTGCAGTGCAAGGAAAGCAGTAAATAGACTGTTTAAAGCTGAAATAACAAGAAGCAACTTATACTAATCATTATATCTAAGGAAATAAACTATTTCTATTGTATAATAAAACAAGGCTGAAACTTAAGTGAAACTAATCTATAGCTACAGGAAAAAAATCAAAACTAGCTCTAACTATAGACTGAACTTGAAACATTAACTAGTTAACTTTATCTAGTTACAAATGAAAAGACTGAAAACAAACTAAGAGAAAATATGCATGACCGGTCATTCTAGATTCTGAAAATGTAAATTATATTAGCAACAAGAAATAAATTACAGGAAATAAAACAACACCTACAGGAAACCAAGTTAAATACATGTACTGAAAAATAAACTATTTACTTGCAGAAAATAAATACAGAATATACCCAAAACATCTGGTTTTTTAGGGGCCCATCTCAGCAATCAGGGATTTGAAGCTAACTCAGTTCAATCACCAGCAAAACATCAACAGCTAAAAACCAGAAACTTCTATTAACTAAAAAAATATTACAAAGTGTTTTCTAACTCTGCGTTTCTATGCAAAAAATTACTGTTGCGTTTCTCCACCAGAGGCGTATTTATATAAGTTTTACAATAAGAGAGAAGGTTGACCCTTTCAGTGGTCGACCTCTCTAAAAATAGAGGTCTTAATTGCTACATAAACAACTCAGCAGAGCACGCCGGTCGTCTTCCTGATTCCACGGGCGTTGGTTCTCCTTAACGCAAGCAACTGTCCGTTGGTTCCCTTTAATGTGGGAAGAGGATGCATTGTCGAGTTGGGTGGAAAAGAACATGGATCTTCCAGAATGAAGGCTCACGAACCATGAGGGCCATGTTGCCAACATAACCCATGTCACGGTTTTTGTCTTTATTGCTCTGGAATATTCTAACCAACGAATCCAGTGGTGCGGACAGAGGGTTGAACGATGGTCCAAATGCGGTTGGGCATCTTCAGCATGAACACGCATCTAAATGGAGGTCTGAATGATGGCCACAACATGTAGAACAAAAACCATATGCCAAGCACGTCTAGAAATATGAGATAATTGTCAATAAACCATTAAATGATGAGATTTAATGAAGATTCAAGTGATATGTAAATAAGTTCATACCTAGGTCTGATTGACGGTCTGAATGACAAGAAGTATGGATTAATATGCCAAAAATGACAAAAGTAGTGCCAACAGAGTACGTTTAATGGCCAAAAACAATGACAAAAATGGACATCAACAGACCACACATCAAAAGATCGATGCCCACTTATGTATTACCAATTTCTATGCTATAGTTTTGATGATGAAATGTTGAACTAATCGTTAGTATACCAACCTCCCATCCTCGATATACTACAACCCTTCCATGACCATGCAACCATTTCAATGACCCATGATGTTGAACAAGACATTGGAAGATTGGCGTCGAGTTGTTGATATTTTCTATGTTCGACCGATGTCTTTGAAGGATGCATCGTCAATAAAGACTTGAAGAGAATTGGAATCTTGTGATTGGAGAGTTGCACTGTTGATATCACAATCCCATTATATCTACTCTTAAGACAACATGTGTCAATGGTTGGCTTGGAATGATGCTGGTTTCGTGTCGAAAGACCGACATTGTGTTCAAAAAATCAATTCTCGACGACCATGGAAATTTTTTAGAGGTGAACCTTAGTCCATAGGCTTATTTTCGACCTAGAAACTATACAAAATCCTTAGAAATTTTATTTATTAAAAAAAAAATTATTTCCAACAATTTTATGGTTGGAAATTTAAGAATTACTAAGATTCACCAAGATTTTTACACTTAAAATATTTTATGGTTCCTTAAAATTTTCCCTAACAACAACTTTTCAGGTAGTTAAAGAATAATGTCTCAATTCCGACAATAAAACTACATGTCAAATTTATGATAAATTTATGACACATGTTTTTTTTACTTTCCGTAGTTATTATTATCTAACATTCTTACAATAAAAATAACGTTAATATAGCATTATAAAACATACCCTTTACACTAATATAATCTTCTTATCTCTTCTGCTTAATTCTATCTTCCATTCATTCATTATATTAATAACAAAATCTTAAAATCATATAACATCATAACCATATTTAAACTTTAATAAAAAAATACAATATTAACACCAACTACAATCACAAAGTTGAACATTATTAAACATTCTCATAATACAAAATACCACATACATTTTAATAAAACTAAATTTCTTTCCCAAAACTATTAAAAAAAACAAAAACAAAAATCAACGTTAAAAAATAATATAGTTACAAACTATCCCATCCTAATAAAAGGTTTAAAATCACAAAATTCCTAAACTTAACCCATCCTTAATCCATTTTACATTTTCCAATTAAACTCACAAAATTCCTAAACATAACCCACCCTTAATCCCTTTTACAATTTCCAATAAGTTTTTCTTTATTATTCATTTACCTTCCTTTTTTTTTTCCTCCATTATTGTTTTGTGCCTCTCCCCACATTTCTGTTTTGTGCCTCTCCCCACATTTCTAGGCCTTTGTCCATTTGATTTTCATGTGTTTCTAAACCCTTTCCCACTTGATGTTAAAGACATTGTCTTTTTATTTTGTGCCTCTCCCTACATTTCTAGGCCTTTGTCCATTTCACTTTCATGTGTTTCTAAACCCTCTCCCACTTGATGTTAAAGACATTGTCTTTTCATTTTTTTTAAATAAACATTTTTTTATTGCTTGTTTTAAACTTTGTTCACTTCCTTTTTTTGTTATTCTTTATTTTTTGTGTAAATTATTGTATTTTTCCTAGTTATTCCATCTTTTTAATTTTTAATTTTCTTTTTAATTTTTTTAATTTTTAATTTTATATATTTTTTTAATTTCAAATTTTATATGAGTAAATATTTTTTATAAACAAATATAATCATTAAGATATTTAAAATTTAATATATAAATATAATCATATTAATATATATAAAGTTTACTTTCAATTTATATAGTTTAAATATAAATATCTACTCCCTCTTAAACTTTAACATTTTTTAATATGGTAACTCCAATTCATTAAACTTTCAAGGTATACTAGATTCTAGTAACATTGCAATATAAAAGTCCTTTTTGCTCATCTTAGAGTTTGATCCGATTAACATTGTATTAAGACCAGGGTATTTTTTAAGGATTCTAATATATACTTAAGTATAGTATTCTAGGTGATTGCTTTGAATTGAAAAAAACATGTGTATATATAGGTACGTGAATATTAAATATGAAACCTAAAATTACTACTGAAATGTGTAAAATTTGGCGAATATTATGATAAAAAAACATATTTTATGTTAAAATAGACGATATTAGACACTAAAAATGACCAAATCGTGAATTTATTTTTTGGAAAAAACCCAAAAAAAAGTCAATTGGCAAAATTTCGCCCCTAAAAATTACCCTGATTAAGACATATTACTTATTTTTGTAAGTTTTAAACTTATGAAGTGAAGTGACGCATACATATTCTTAAGCAAAATAGAGATTACACAATGACTCACACACAATAAACATAGATTCCCTAGAAACCCTTAACAAGGAAAACTGACAAAACTTGAGCCACACCTATATCTTTCTCATTTTGTTTCTTAACCATTCACAATATAAGTATTCATAGCATCCAAAACCCTAATCTGTTTACCTAAATTAAATAACAACCGTAACCCCTTAAATGAGATTAAATTACATATTCTTAGAAAAACCCAAAAATATCCCCAAAAAATGTCTCTCTTTCAGCTCGTAACGGCAAGGGGCTATCACCCCTTGTCATTGTCTGCTTTGTAGAACATGAGAGACGCTAGCACACACACCCTTCTCGACCCCCCCTAAGTTAACGCTATGTTCATACAACAGAGCACCAAACAAAAGTGGATCATAAGGTGACACAACTTACACCTATATGCAAAGAATATAACACATACACAATGATTTCTTAATATAACATATTTGTCATGTCTTCACCTTAAAGCTTGAGATTGAGGACCATTTTATATTATGATGCTCTCCCTACTATGAAATTAGAGAATAATTCTTTTGTGTCTTTCTAAAAACTAAAGACTTATAACAACTAGAAATAATTAACTTTCATCCTCAAAAAAAAATCAATGTTTAACTTTTGTTAACTACTTACTAAAGGCTAATTTCTAAAACCAACAAAGACAAGAATACTTACCTCTTATTTTTTACCATTAAAAACCAATAAAAAGAATTCTTACCTCTTATTTTTCATCATTAGAAACGAGATTAATTATCTCTTATTTTTTACCATTAAAAACCAATAAAAAAAATTCTTACCTCTTATTTTTTGCCATTAAAAACTAATAAAAAGAATTCTTAGACCAACTTCCAAACTCACAAGCTGGTTTTGGACATCATAAATCTAACCATTGCCATGGACTCACGGCCATCATACATTTCTATAGAGCGTTCAATATTGAAAACACTTCCTTACATATTTTAAATAGGAAACTTTCTCTTTATTAAATTTATCATTATTCCTCATGTAACACTTACTAATGATATTTTCTTATTTTCCTTCTTTTAAATTTGTTTTTCCTTTGACATGTACTTTCACCTTATCCTTATGATCTAATAAACTAACTTTAAATCTTAATTATATTAATAATAATAAATTTCCACAAAACATTATGTATAATTCTCAAATAATTGCTTCATATCTTCCGAATTTTACAGGCGACTTTGAAGCTCGTTTTTAATGCTTGTTGAGTTTGTATAAAGGCTTTGGATGTGGCACCATTTTTTGGGTGTAAATAAAAGCAATATATCATTCTTGGAGACCATTTGTATTTATGATCGAAATAAAGTCTAATGGTTTTCTCAATATTAATGGCCAATTTTGTGGGTTAAATGTAGTTAAAAAAAATTAATAAAAAAGTTATTTTAAAAAAAATATTACATTTTTATTATTATTAATATATATATATATATTAATAAGAAAGATAATTTTTATATAAATAAAGAGTATAAGTTATATATAAGCTAACTTTAGCCGGTGCATAAAAAAAATGCTGAACAAACAAAATTTAAAGATTCACAGTGTTACGCCATTTCCTTGAGAAGTCCAAAATAGTGGAAAAGTCCATAACATAAACTACTGCCTTTAATGGAGTAAATTTTAACAAACTACCGATAGAGTTTTATATAAAAGAACATTTAACAAAAAGAAGAGTAGAAGCATTGAAAATCATCCATAGGTTTGGTCTTTTGTGGCGTCTAGCTAAAAAGTGGAAGCTTCTTCCATGGGAAGATTCTATCTTGTTGCATTGGATCATTATTTTCCATGCTTCATCTAGCCATGTCCCTTTGAAGTGCGTTGAGCCTTTCCTGTAGCTGCTCGAACCACCTCTCATTCCTTTTGTTATTTGCCTGGAAGTACTACTAATGTTGGGATTTCAAAGCATTGATGGCCCTCGTACATTCCTCATGCCTTCCGAGCTGGAGCAACTCGATATTCATGACCTTGCGCATTATTTCTTCAATCTCTCAGGCTTGAACTCTAACACTACCCTCAATGTCGTCCAGCCGAGAAGAAATGTTAGTTATATCCACCGATGCTTTCTTATTCTCTTCGCATACCACCATGGCTATCTCATACACACACCTCAAACATTTTCCTGTAATCTGCAAAGAAGCTTTTCAACTTCAAGATTCCACATTTTGGGTGGTGGACTCCATTGCAAAACACATGCTCCCTTCTACTACCTGTCACGTCCCCGCCCCTCAGCCCGACGGAGAGGACGCGACTGACAGTAACTAACCCGGGCAATCTAGCCCCATGAACATCAAAATAAAATGCATTGAAATAAAAACATTGATAGATGTATAACATGCAATTATAGAGTGGAAGCATTCACATTCAACCAATACATTCAACATGTTCATACTAATTAATAAATAAATACACGGGTAGAGATCAACACAAAGATACTTACCTTATGAAGAAGCTTGTCCCACAACCAGCTATGTCGTTGCAACGTTCCACCCAACCATAGGCCAGTGTGCTCATTAATCTCTCAGCAACATTGCCACCCCGAGCTAGGCATGATTCCCACAAGGAATAAGGGAACACTAGCAGGCTCATACATAGCCAAGGTTTATCAGAAGTTCAGCCAAGCCAACACAGTTGGGTTTATCAGGCTATACCGGAGCTGAAAAAGTTGACTGCTAAGCTAGTGAGCTCAACTAAAGAGCTATGGATGCCTGCACCAGATCTAGCCTGACTTCTAAACCATCTACACACACCCAACACAAGGAAGCATCCCCTTCTCTGCTATGCAATCCCTCAGGCCATGCCTTCCCTTCCAGTGCTATTCAGGGGGTGCAAAGAAGAAAGTCGGCCCTCTAACTCTGTCTGGTGGGTGATTTTCCTTCACGTTGGGCCCGTTCTCATCATTCTACGCAGGTTGGGAAATCGTTATTGTTTTCTCCACGAATTTTGGGTACTGAGTCATTTTGGCCATGCTAGGGCCATAAATGACTCTGGAAGGAAAACAGTTGCCCCCTAAGGCCAAGCTTCCTCCTGCGTGAGGAAGACAAAACAACTATGTGAGAGTGGAATGAGGTTCTCTCTGCCCATGTGAGGAACTAAATGCAATCTGCCTCTCTGGGCATGTGTGTGGTCAAAGGACTAACAGTGCTGCCAATCACTGACGGTTGCCCATGCATACGTCCCTCAAGGCAATAACTGCCCCAATCAATCTCATGGGGAATTAATTTGGTTGGTGAATAAGACAAGGGAAATGGTTGACCACTCTCTTGGGTTCTTTTGCTGACATTTGGCTTTTCTTCATTGGCTCAGAGGTTAAACAATCCCCCCCCCTTTATCCTTACGAAATCATGCCCCTTCTCATTGTTGTTGTATTTACATAGCCGGTTGTGGGTATTTAATTAAATCGCATATTTACATGATGATGTAAAAATCATAACGTGCCTGGCTAGCACAAAATACCATCGGCACCGATTTAATCACCGAAACATAAAACGATAATCCATGGTGGGAGCTTTTGCCTTTAATCTCCATACCACGATTAATTACAATATATTCATCATATACATTTTAATGCAAACAGGGTCAAAACCGAGGTGTTACACTACCTAATCCTGCGTTCCTTGGAGGATGTTATCTCAGGCGGAGACCCTTGAACTAAAAGTTAAGAGTCACCTCCCTTCTCGAGCTTTCCAATGATGAACAAATGAAGGATGAGCAAGTAATGGGAAGTGGAAACCCCCTTAAAAGCAGTCCCCAAATCCCATTGCGTGAATCTCTTATCGTCTTTCTGTTTAATGCTCATAAACACCTGCAGTGTCCAGCATCCACATGTTCGATCTTCGTCTAGCTTGAAAAGGTCCATCGTATGTCGAGACTCCTAGGTGATGGAAATTCGAATGTGTGAGTGATCGGAAGGCCTCCTTAAATGCTATTTATTACATGGGCAGCGACCAAAACACAACACGTGAGGTTGCGAGGAAACGATCCGGAGGGGCCAATGTCCACCCTATCTGCTTCTGCATTATTTTAGCATTATGAAAGAAATGAATCTTTAAGATGTTAAAGAGGTCATGGATGAGTGTAAGAATTTTTTTGGACTCTCCCATCCGCTTTTTCTTTATTTGACTGAATGTTTTCATCTTTTGTATGACTATCCAAAAAGAAATGAATCTTTAAGATGTTAAAGAGGTCATGGATGAGTGTAAAAAGTTTTTTGGACTCTCCCATCAGCTTTTTCTTTATTTGACTGAATGTTTTCATCTTTTGTATGACTATCCAAAAATCGACAAAGACTTGATAGTTTCCAATTTTTAGGCCGGCCATTGTTTCTAGTCCCTGCATTAAAACAATCCATTATACCTAATTGTTTGTCTTGCTTCCCAATCCCATGTAAAAGAGTATATCATATTTCCACCAAAGTCAAAGATGACCCCTCACACCTACCTCCCCGATTTGTCATATTTGATGTAATTATATGAATTAAATTATTTTCTTAATAAAAATAATTTGATTTACTTTTTCTATGTAATAAATTAGTTAAAAAATATAATTAGAAAAAAAAATTACTACTAAAATTAGGACTCTATAAATAGTTTTATCCTATTTTTGAAAAATAATATTTTAAAAAATGTAAATGTAACAATTTGATGTATTTTTTTCAGTCTTCTTTATAGAGTCACATAGTCTTATTTACGAAGCCATATAGTTAAAAGGAGATCATTAAAAATATTATAGATCTAAAATTTGTTTTAAGTTAAAAGGAAGTTATTAAAAATATTATAAGAGTAAGATTTTTTTATTTGATTTTATTTAATTACGAGACATCTATTTCCATGATAGTTCTTAACTTACCTAACTCACGTAATTTAAAAAAGAATTAAAAATATTATAGATCTGACATCTATTTCCATGATAAAAACTTCTTAATCTTACATGAGTCACATAATTAAAATATTTTTATTTAACACAAGATACTTTTATTTGATTTTATTTAGTTGTGAGACATCTATTTCCATGATAAAACTTCTTAATCTTACCTTTGGTACACTTGATGAGTCAATGCCTCGTATATTGTTTAAAGTATAAAAATTATTAATTAAAACTAAAATTATGTTAATGTGATTTTTTTTAAGAATTCTATTTCTCTCATGATCAAAATTCCCTATAATTTGGTTATCCTTGTATTTAGTAATAATTTTTTTTAAAAATAATAAATTTGGGATGTTTTGAGTGGGAAAATTTTTATAATAATTTTGGAGTATAATTTAAACTTGTATTTATTTGGTTAAAAGTTAATTTTATATTAATTATAAAAATAAAATAACCATGTTGAAATTAATTAATTTTATATTAATTTAATGAAACACAATAATTATCCAAATACATATACATTGAAAACTAAAAACTAAAAACAATTAAATTTATAAATCATGTCATCCATAGCCCGCCTAGGTGTGGCTGATTGGCGGTTCAATTATTATGAATTCACTTGTTGTAAATTGGAGGCTACGAGTTCAAGTCTCACCCAAATTTCCCTGTGTAGTCCTAAGTGATGACCACACAAGGTGTTGTTGACACACCAAACTCCCACAAAAAACAATAAACCAACTTTTATAAAAAGAAATAAAACTTGGGCTTCCATCCAATCAACCCTAAAACCTTTGGCCTATTCACACATTGCTACTCAAAAAATAGAACTTGAGCTTCCATCAAATCAACCACAAAACCCCACCACTAAAACCTCAAAGCCCATTCACACATTGCCACTACCTCTTTTGGACAATCTGCTTAGGCCATTCAGACATTGCCACCACCTCTTCTGGACAATCTGCTTCTTTTAGTACAACCAGCCAATTTCGTCCTAGTTTTGTAGGGCAGTGACAACTCACTCATAACGCGGCAGAAAACTGCAATTATAATCCCTTTCGTTAAATTCAATATATTTACTCAAAGGTTCAGACTTTCTACTAACAGGGGGAATCTGACGAGTCGTTTCAATTCTTCCCATCTTTACTAATTACGAACAAATTGCCAATAGAAAGTTGATTGTTTGTTGACAGCGTTGCCGAGAAAAAATCGAAAGCGCGTTAAAGCACTCATTGCATTGGCCGTAAAATCTCTGACATTCCCGAATCCCCACTGTAGCCTGCCCACCACGAACATTTGAACGTTTCCTCGACGCGAATCTTTAATTGCTTCACTTTTGGAACCGCCTTATGCTCTGCTTATATGCAGTAAAGCTCTCCATCTGTGTTTCTACAGAAACTTCGCTCCGTCTTCAATTATTTGGTCGGTCAGCCATAGAATTAGGGCGAAATGTCCCGTTTGTCGCAGCTCGAGGGCAGATTGTTTATTATCACGATTACCATTCTGAGTCTGATTTGCAGCAGTTCCTCGACTGTAGCTGGGCAGCCTTGTGTCGAGCTAGACCTGCGAGCGCTGCTGCATTTCAAAGCGGGCATTTTCGATGATACCTCAGGGCGTTTGCAGTCATGGAACGGTTCCAACTGCTGCCAATGGCAGGGAGTATCCTGCAATAGACAAACCGGGCGCGTTATGGGGATTCTGCTGCCGGGGCTGCTATCCGGGGACGATTTCATATCAGATACCCAGATGAAGGGCACACTCTCGGAATCCTTGGGAGATCTCCAGTTTCTTGAAGTTTTGGAAATGGGGGCCTTGAAACAAATCACTGGCTCCATTCCCTTGTCGCTTGGGAAGCTCAAAAGGCTGAAGAAGCTCCGTCTCAATACAAATAAGATCGGCGGATTGGTCCCTCCGTTCTTGGCATATCTCCACAATCTTCAGGAATTGGATCTGTCCGAGAACGGGCTTAAAGGAAGCATACCAGATGGTTTTGGAGGCCTAAGGAATTTGCGCGTTTTGAATCTCTACAGCAACGCCTTGGAAGGTCCTGTTCCTGCTTCCATAGCCCGTCTTCCCAAGCTCACCACTCTCGATCTCCATGGCAACCTTCTCAGAGGCCCCATTCCTCTGTCTATGGGAGAGTTGAGTTCTCTGCAGTCGCTGGATATGTCTGATAATCGGCTCACGGGAACCATACCGGATTCTATAGGTATGTTATCGAGTTTGTCTGTCCTGTACCTCAACAACAACAAACTCAACGGCAGCATTCCGGCTTCCATAGGGAAGATTACGTCTCTGGAATTCCTTCGTCTTCAAGAAAATGAATTGAGCGGGCATCTTCCATCTTCTATCGGAGGTCTAATCAATTTGCAGCGACTTTTAATGGCTAGTAACAAGATCAGCGGTCCCATTCCTGCTTCGTTGGGTAAGCTATCGAACCTCAAAGAACTTTACCTTAACAATAACAGACTATCAGGTTCGATTCCCGAGTCTATATCAAAGCTTTCTAGTCTTCTGTTTCTCTATCTCTCTCACAACAATCTCTCCGGGAGCCTTCCGCGGGAATTATCAAAGCTTTCTGATCTGCAAATCTTAGATATTTCATTCAATAATTTCAAATTTGTGAGTGTGCCCAGAGTGCTATTCGAGCTTCCTGGATTGTATCAGCTCTTTCTCGCTGGTTGCGGCATCGAGGGAAGAATTCCCGAGTCGTTTTCCACAATGCTGGGGAGTCTTTCTGTGCTTGACTTGTCGAGCAACAGCCTCAGCGGCACCATACCGCCATGGCTGGGCAAAATGACGCAATTAGATACTCTCAACTTGTCAAACAACGCATTGACATCCACGATTCCAGAGGAGATACGCAACCTGCAAGATCTCAGCACTCTGGACCTCCATTCAAATCATCTCAGTGGGTCTATAGCTTCGGTATTCGCCATCGACAGCCGGTTTCCTGACGGAAATTTAAGAATCTTGCACTTGTCGCACAACAGATTCACTGGTTCAATACCTCCTAATGCAGGCGATCAGAATAGCATGGAAAAACTGCTTCTGTCGCACAATTCTTTCAGCGGAGAGATACCCTCTTCAATCGGCATGATGAAGCAATTGAAGGTCCTGGATCTCGGCTACAATACACTCTCTGGCAGCATACCCAGTACACTGGGGAGTTTGGCACAATTGAAGACTCTGAAGCTGAATCAAAATCGCTTGACCGGAGAAATCCCCAATGAGTTTCTGAACCTCACGTCTCTGTTGCAACTGAACTTGTCTCATAATTCCTTGTCGGGAAGAATTCCACATGGGATCCAGTTTCGAAAGTTTCCGATATCCTCCTACACGGATAACAGCGGACTCTGTGGAGATCCTCTTCCTCCATGTTCTACCAGAGCTCTCTAGATTCGAACCCGTGACAGTTTGTTGGAGTTTTTTGGATTTCGTGTTATCTGGGAGCTGCCACTGCACATGTCTCTGCAGTCGCATCACTTGTAAACAATTTTTTTAATGGATGGCAGAGGAGAGCAATGAAAATCCAAATCTCCTCTGCCATTGTTTTGGTAGGTAGTATACTAAGCTTGTGGTCATAGCAAAGTACAGCTTACTCAAGTGCAGACGATATATTGAGAATTAGGTTTCTCAATATGGAGATAAGAAGTAATTGTTATTTTTGTTTCTGTAACCAGAAAGGTTTCATGTATTTGTTAATCTAGTCTGTCTGACTGTACAGAATTTCTGAGAATTAATAAGGGTTCTACACAGGGTTCTAAAATTTTAAATTCAACAGTTTCTGAGTTTCTGCATTCCAAGAAGATTGTTGATAGAATTTTTCTCCTTTTTTATTAAAATTTGAGCAAAATGTTATAAATGTTTTAGACAGATGTATGGTTTGTTTTTTTGTTAGACTGTCCTTATGCCAGCGACATTTTATACAACATTTGATCAGGGGGCATGCGTCCAAAGGCACATATTCCACAATATAAAATAAATTGGTGGATCAGATTGATTTAATCGTTGTTTATAGGGTAATTTGATGACCAAAACTGTTCACAGGGTTTTAATTGATCATAAAAATTGTTCGTCAGTTTGTGTAGATGGAGAAAAAGATTGAGATCCATTAATGGATGGCTTGGAACAGTGTTGTCTCTTCCTTAACCGTAGAGGAAACATGTCAGTGAATCGACAAATATTTAATTTCATATTCCTCACAAGAATTTAAGGGACTAAAAACATGTTCGTATCGACAAGACAATAGTTTTAGAGTTATCTGTTGTGTTTCATAGGTTTTGTTTTTCTAACAGAAACAAATAATATTTTATACTGAGTATAAAATATGGTTAACAGTTACAATACACTATGATACAAAAATTTGCCTCCACTCCCCCGAATCAACAATAGAAACACTGGTTTTGTTTTTCAAATAAAATAATATTTTATACTGAGTATAAAATATAGTCAACAGTTTTTTAGAAGGAAAAAAGCCTGACCTTGTTATTCAATAAATGAATCAAAGGGCATCTAACATGCTTCCCCTATCAATAGGGTTACAGTCAATCAAAAACATGTATATAATCTGTTACAGCTAGTATCTTGGAACATGTCTCAAGCACTCTTGAGCAGGCAATGGGGTGGGATCCCGGACCATACATCAGAAAGTCTAAAGAAGCCATGGCATCAAGAAGACATACAATCGTAACCTGTCCCTATCAGTCATACAAATCGAGGACACAAATGTGCAGAGCTTCTATCAAAAGAGCCCGCTCCATATACAACAAACCACAAAGTGGTGCATAAAAAAGGAGAGCAAAGCTCCTGCACCGAGCTCAAAAGCGCTGGAAAGAATCAAATAAGACCAAATGACCCTCAAGAACCTCAGTGAAATAACTACATCCAAGAGCCAAAGACAGGGCAGATTTTGATAGTCTGTTTGCAAGTTGATTGTGTTCTCGATATGTATGACTGAAGGACAAGTGAAGGAAACAAGAGATGAGCCTTCTTGTATCCAAACACCAGTGACTTAGATCTGGAGGATCCAAGGAGGCATGGAAGTTTGCCCAATTTATGATAACTGCTGAGTCTCCAAATATATTTAGACATGGGATTCCCATCAGCTTTCCCACAGACACCAGTGCCCATAGTGCCATCAATTTAGCTTTTGTATTTGTGCAAAAACCCACCCCCATTGCAAACTCAAAAGAGTGAGACTCGTTCAGGACCAAGCAAAAACCCACTCCACCCTTATAATCAGCAGCTGCCCCATCAAAGAAGCCATAGGGGAAGACTAAAGTTGGGCCCGGTCCACAAATCCTGGGCTTTTTTATCTTTATACTTGAAGCCGGATATAACTGGATATAATAATCAATCTGATGGAGTATGCCCAAGATCGATGGCTTTTTTCCTTTGAAGATACAGTGGTTACGTCCTTTCCAAATACACCAGATGACAAAAAAAGGAAAGTAATAACACTCAGAGTGTCTGGAATATAGTGACACCCAAGTAACCAAAAAAGAGCTAAGACTATCGCTCTTGGAAAGAGCTGTAAGTGAAACCTGTCACTTAGGCTTTCATAAACTATATTCAAGACAGAACAAGAAGTAAATAGATGTTGAACACTGTCCTCACCCAATCCACAAAGTGCACAGATGCCAGGCCCGATCCAGCCTCTTTTCTGGAGATTGTCCCATGTGAGAATTTTGTTTGCCAATGCCAGCTAGATGAAACATCAAATTTTCATGGGTATATTGCAAGACCAGAGGAAAGCATGTAGTGTACTACAAGTCGGAGGGGAAGAAGAGAGGACAATCAGGTCATATACCAGCTTCGCTGTAACATTACCATTATGTTTATTATGGGTCCATACTAAGGAATCAACAAGTGGATTGAGACGTATCCTACCTTGTTCCAAACACCCAGTGTAATTATCCCATGCTAATTTCCAGTTTCCTGCAATATTCAAGTCTTCCGTCGTATACCAATATTTGTGCACACCTGGGAGGATGTTCTGTGGATGATTAAGAGAAACTATGCCAAGATCCTCAAGATATTCTCTGAGACCCAGGGGCAGATCTGAGAGAGAATGAGTTCCACTAATCGGGTCAACACCCACAAGTATATTCTGGCCATTTCCAACATGCCATGCCAGGCATTTTCCCAGCCACGAGAGAGTGTGCAGGAAACCATTCCAGATAAAAAAGGCACTACGAACCGTGAATTTTTTATCTCTTAGCCAAGACACAACAGATTGATTCTTCAAATATTTGTTTGTTAAAACCTGATGCCACAGACTATTTCCTTGAAGAACCATCCAATTTTTTTTTAATCTCAAGGTCGTGCTAAACCATGGAAGGTTTTTAATGCCCTAGCCACCTTTCTCTTTTGGCCAAGAAAAGTGCATCCAATTCGACAAATGATACTTGTGATTTGCCCTTGTGGAGCCCCAGAGAAAAGCAAAGGTTAACCTTCTAAGTTTATCCAAGACAGAGGCTGGAATTGGAGCAAGGGCCAGCCAGTAGATAGGTAGGCTAGATAACACTGCTTGAACAAGAACCAATCTACCACCAAGGGATAGATATTTATGAGACCAATGATAAATCCTTTTTTCATATTTCTGAATTAGCCATAGCCAGTCATTTATTTTATACCCCAGTGGTTTAAGGAAATAACCTAGATACTTGAAGCCTGTAGAAATAGTTTCCATTTTATAAGGTAGAACCCTAGCAATACTGAGAAGGGTTTCTTCATCGATGTTATTATAGAGAAAACCCAATTTTTCCAAGTTGATGCTCATCTCAGACGCCTTGCAGAAGCTACTGAGAATGACTTCAAAGGCCATCCATTCATGCAGGGTACCAGTTCCCAAAAGAATGACATCATCCACAAATAAGAGGTGAGTAAGAGCAAGGGCCGATGAGATTTTAATACCTCTGATAAGCCCATTTTCTCTAGCATCTTTGATCAGGAGACTGAGACCTTCGATGACAAGTATGAACAACAGGGGAGACAAGGGACAACCTTGTCTAATGCCTCTGGATGCATTAAAAAACTTTGATGGAGTACATTAACCAGCACATCAAAGTTTGCTGATAATAAGCATCCCATAATCCAATTGACTCCCATCAGAGGCACCCCTATCTGGATCAAAATGAGTCTAATATACGACCAATTTACTCTGTCAAAGGCTTTTACCAAGTCCAACTTAAGTATGAGAGCACAAGTATTTTTAGTTCTGACAGTATGAAGAATCTCTTGAGTAACACCAATGGGCTCGACAATTTGACGATTTTTGAGAAACCCAAATTGCTCCTGGGAAATGTGAGAATCCAAATGCAGTTTTAATCTGACAGCAATAATTTTTGAAATGAGCTTATATATCAAATTACATAGAGAAATGGGCCTAAAGTCAGCAAAGATAGTAGGCTTGTCCTTCTTGGGAATCAGGGCAAGGAAAGTGGAATTTAGAGAGGGAGTAATCCTTCCAGCTATCCTAGAACTTTCCACCACTTTAAGTAAATACCTACCCAACAGGTTGAAAAAGTGAAGAAAGAATTCGACTAGCCAACCATCCGGGCCCGGACTCTTATCCTTTTTGAAGGATCTCAAAGCACCCTCAATCTCTGATATAGAGACATTTCCAAAGAAACAACAAGCTTCCTCAGAAGAGAGCATAGAAGGGTAAAGCATGACAACTTTGAGCTAGGCCAAAATACAAGTTTGCTTATCATCTCTGAAGATGTGAGAGAAATGTCTCAGTCCCAGTTCCTTAAGAGCCGCCTCCTCCTCCACACAATGTCCTTCTTCATCCTCTAAGGCCCAAATAGCATTTTGATTCCTGCGCCCCGAAGCCAAGGCATGAAAGTACTTAGTATTAGAGTCACTAAGCACTGCCCATTTAGATCTGCTCTTGAGCTACCAGGTGAGCAAGTAGTGCTCCAAAAAAGCCTTCTTTTTAGATCTGAGCATATTCAAAGTCAACTGATCCTCATGGGAGAGAATACCCGAAGAAGAAGAAGTAAGAAGGGCACCGATTTCATCATCCAGTCTAAGCCATTCCTTCTCCATATCAACTCCTTTTTTTTAATCCAAGACTTGACTTCCCTTTTTAGCAATCTGAGCTTATGAGAAAGTAAATCCATATCATCATCCACAGCAGAGGGCATCAAGACAGGCCAACTTCTTTTAACCATTTGAGTGAAATCCGAATCTGAAAGCCAAGACCTGTTGAATTTGAAGGGATAGTTATGGGATCCCTCCCTATTGTTCCATTCAAGGCAGATCGGAAAATGGTCAGAGATATCAGAAGGGTGAGCCCATACACGGTGCATGTTAAGTTCATGGACCAAAGATGAGGAAAACAGGAAACAGGCAAGCCTTTTACAGATCCCATTTTCCCCAGCCCTCCCATTTCTCCAGGTGGGTCCCGTAGAAAGTGGAGCAATATCCACAAGATCTGCGGAGGCAAAAAGTTGTTTGAAATGTGGACCCAGAGGATCGATGACAGCTTTATTACCCCATATCTCTGAGGAACTCAAAGTCAGGTTTAAGTCCCCTCCTAGAATCAAGTTAGAAGTGTTAAGAAGACCCCCGATAAGGGCTTTTTCCCAAAAGAGTTCCTTGTTTCTATAGAGACCATAGCAGTTAAGGATAGCCAAAGGAGTTGACAGACCACGAAACCTTGCCTTGACAAGGATCCCCGCAACAGTTTTAAAGGCACGACATCTAACATAAAGAGGGTTCCAGGCCATGAGTAAGCCTCCCAAGAAGCCTGAGGCACTTGTTGCACAAAATTCCCAATTAGGCATAAGTTTAGAAAAAGCAAGGAGAGCTGGGTAAGTACTACACATCGTTTCCTGGAAGAGAATTAGGTCAGGAGAGATTGAGAGGAGAAGGGAACGAAGGCAACATTGTTTGATCTTGCCTCCCAGACCATGAACATTAAGTGACAAAATTTTCTTTAAGGAATAATAGGGAGGGGAGGCGATGCTCTAAATCCCCGCTGAAGGTTACCTCTTGCAGCATTTTTAATACGTACAGAGAGGGGAGTATAAGGAGGAGAGACAGTGGATAAAAACCCTGAAGGGTCAGACTTTTCCTTTTTTTTTTCCGGACAGTAACGTTTTCAAAATGTATGGAATTCAAAGGGAGGATAAAGGGAGAAGAAGGGGTTTTTGCCGAGAAGATCGACAGGGATTTCTGGACCGAGGGTTCTGAAAAGGAGGGGGAAGATACGGGACTGTGTGGAGAGGGGACAAGTGGAGAAGGAGAAGCAGGTCGAGGAAGAGGCGGAAAGTCCTCATGTGAAAATAAAGAAGGTACCAAGGGAGAAGGAGACAGGATAGTGTCTTGGGGTATAGGAGTAAGGGCAAGAGGAACTAAGGTGCAAGAAGGAGAGAGGGGAGGTGTCACAGCATGGGAGGCCAAGACAGGGGCCGCTTGAATAACATAGTCTAGATGACAGTCTTGAGCAGGATCCGCATCAATCTCATTTATAGCATCAAGCAGAGAATCAGAGACATCACCAAAAAGAGAGAGAGCCTAAGAATAAATACCCGTCTTAGGATGCGCCAAAGCAAATGTAGATAAATGAAAGCATGAAACAGGAGAGCCATCCTTGCTGGAGCATGACGAACTTCTGAGAAGGAGAGGGTAGGTTATTCAAAGATGCCCAGTATCATGGCATCGACTGTAGCGAAAAGGGACATTGAGATAGTCCACTCGTTGAACCAGGAGGCTCTCCTTACAAAGTATCTCAACCTTTGCTGGAAAACCATGAGATATATCCATTTCTACAAGCACCCTTGCCATCCTCTTATCGTAGGTGAGATGGAAGTCATCTTCGACCGCTACGAATCTGCCAATAGTATTGGCAATACCCTCAAGAATATTTTTTCTCCACAGGGGAAAGGGTAGTGAGGGCAGGAGAACCCAGAGGTGGCGCTTAGTCACCCTTTCCCTTAGAAGGTCAAAATGCGAATGCCAGCGACCCAGAACCAGGGATCCATTTCCAATTCTCCACAGCGAGTCGAGGATGACAGATGCATGTTCAGCTTCTAAGAACATAAAGACTGTCCAACCATTGGAGAGCAAACTGATAGTCGAAATGTAGGTAAGCAAAGGCTTCCATAGTGCTGTAGCCCATTCCATCCAATCTTTCTTCCCCAGATGACAGTATTCCATCCTACCCACCAGAGCTCTCAAACACAAGGATTCAACACAGTCCATGAAAATATCGTGCTCGAGCACATAATGAAACTTGCCCATGAGGGCTTTGATACCCTTGAATTTCCTCTTCCTATGGTGGTGTGAGGAGTCCTTCTTTTCACTCATAGTGAGGCACCAGGCACGTGACAGACAGAAAGCACGGAGAAAACCCAACTAGAGTCCCGCCACCCCTATTAGGAGAAATACTAGTAAGACAACAAAACCCAAGTAGGGTGAAACCCAAAATATGGCGCAAAACCAAAACATTGTTCCCCCACAGAGCTGGGGCTCCTCCGAAAGTCAAAACCCTAACATGGAGCACAAGGGCAAAACCCCAGCTGACGAAGTGAGCCAGGTACCCCATCAAGCAATGCTTCACAAAAGTTGACCAGACCGGCAAACCCGTAAAACAAAAAGAAAAGATATTGACTTCTGCCGGCAAGGACAGAAACACCGCAAAGACCGAGAGGATAAAGGATAAAAAACCAAGTACCCCCCAAAAAAATGGAGAAACCCCAGAAGTCAACCCCGTGAAGCGAGTAACAATGAGTACTAGACAAATACCGCACGCTGACGAAGGCATAAAAAGAAACATGTATCAAAAATAACACAAAGGGCATACAGCGTAAAAACTCATGCAGAGGTGGTAACCCTACGATACCATCAAACAGACATAGAATTCAGGATAAAACCCTTAGAGGACATGAAGATGACAGGCCAAAATTCCAAAAATTCCCACTTTTTTGTGCATGGTTGGTACTAGTCCCCCAGGGAAGGGGAGGAACTCCATGTGGCCACCGTCTGTAAGGGACAGCACGGTAACTTGACCGGAATGAGACCAGGACAGAGGCTCACCACAAAAGAAACTGTAACAAACCAGCAGAGTATAAACCCTGCACCACCCACAACATAAAACAAAAGACAACCACCACCCCAAGAAAATGTTGAAGAGGGAAGGTGATACCAAGCCAAAAACACACAGGGTAAGGAAACCCGACAGAAAAAGAAAGGTTGAGTAACAATAAACCCAGGTGTTCAGGATTGATTACAGACCGAGCCATGGGCAGAATCCGACACCACCGAAAAATTTCCGCAGTAGGGTATCCTTCATTGTCTCTGAGAAACCCTACCATGGCGACACGCCATCCTCCCGTGGTCAGGGCTGACTACACCCAGCTCATACAAATTGCATCCCAAGTCCTAGTACCTTCTTATATTCAAATCACTATTATTAAATATGGTCAACAGTTACAACACACTATGATACAAAAATTTGCCTCCACTCCCCCAAATCAACATTCGGGGAATTCACAAGATTTCAACTCATCTTCTTAGAGCACCACAAAACATACCAGCCCTTGTCTCAGAAAAGTACTAAACCAGAATTTACAGTATTCTACACTAATCAGAACTTAAAAAAAAAACTAATGTCTAAAACAATTAGCTACAGTCATCCAAATTAACTTACCAAGATCTGATCTAGCCTTCCTACTACAGTTTCCAATGCACTTTAGTTTCCAATTCGGTATATAGAAAGAAAGCCCTCCAAGATTGATCACATTTGGACCATTCATCTCCTTGAGATGAAAGAAACCTTTATTCAAATCCAAGCTATCTTGGAAAGTAAATATGCTTCACCATTAAATGCTCTAGAATTTTATCTCTACATACTGTTATGGGAGTCTTCTCATTTTTTGCTTCCAACCTTCTAAAGTAGCCATTTGTAGCTGACATTTCTGGAGAGCCCAATCAATGATCATTTTGGAGTCTCTAGCTACCTATATATGTAAAATGTTTAGTTCGAGCAAAATATAAAAGTCCCCAAAAAGCAAGTAATTCAACTTTAGTGTTGGTTTCCCTACCACAATTCAACTTAAGCTCGAACACATATGACTCTCTCATTTTCAGATAAGCACCAACACCACATTTTAATCCATTATCTTGGGAAGCACCGACACCAGCACCACATTTTAATCCATTATCCTGGGAAGCACCATCAAAGAAACCTATTGGTCAACAACTATTAAATTTCTATCACTTCTATCCAATCTTCCTTCCTTCTCTTTACGAATTTCCCCATACCCTCCCATTGCCTTAAAACTGACTTTCATTACATTCTAATGTTTCCCCTCAAATAAGACACCATTCATGTGTTCCCATATTTCTTAACATATATAACTTGGTAACTCCTTCCAAGTGTTAACTCCTTGAATCCAGTTATGAAAGCTAAAGTGCAATGTATCATCAAATGATCTATAGTTTCTGCATCATTATTTCACATGATACAAATATTTGGGCTATGGCCACCCCTCTTACTTATTATACCAAGTCAATATCCTATTTTCCAATGTAATCCAACAAAAATGTTTAATTTTTAAAGGAACTTGCCATTTCCAAAGAGAGGTGTACCACCAATTTTGTTTTACTTCGATATTTGAAAAGAAAATTGCTTCATAGGCAAGTTTAGCAATTACCTTACTGGTGTTCTTATTCCACGACCATGCTAAGTGTCATGATCATCTAAGAGATGTATGCCACCTCTATGAAGACCAAATATATAATTGTCCCATTCTTTGATAGAAGCCCCTTGCAACTGCAATTCATTTGTATGTTTCCATCTATGACAACCCCCACTTCCATCCTCAATTGTTCCCACAAGAGCAATGGATAATTTATAAAACCCAACTCCACCAACATAAGGATCCTCCCCTTTTCTGATACTTTGGTCATTCCTTGGTTTCCAAGTCAACCAATCCTCAAAAATATGAAAAGAACTAATCAAACAATTCCAAAAATTTGAAACCCCTTTTTGCACTCTTGTTATTTAATCTAATCTAGTCAACAACCAACCTTTGCTTCAATTACTTATCCTTGATGACCATGCTCCACATACATGCAGAGAATAAGCTCCTCCATATGCTTTTTACAACTAATGCTTGACCAAAATAGTATATATTTTTAATTCCTTTGCCACCAAGTTTCTTGGATGAGACAAACCTTTCCCAACTCATCAAGTGGACGCCTTCCTTTTGCTTATTACCAATCCGCAGAAAACTAGAAACTCTTCTTCTAATCATATCCAAGATAGATTTTGGAATCTTGGCCAAGGATAACTAGAAGACTAGTATATTCTCAAGGACAATCTTCACCAGAATTAATCACCCACCCAAAGACAGTTTCTCTATAACACCAGTTCCCAATCCTTTTTCACAAAGTACCCAAGATATTTCATACCAATATCAAGTGAATCAATTTAAAATGGAAATATGAGACCAATATGATCTAAAGTTTTATGATCAACTCCATTTTCCAAGAAGCATGTTTTGATTCACTAGTAGCCATTCTTGTAGCAACACAAAAAAAATCAAGAATTTCCTTATATGCTTTCCATTCACCCAAAGACCATTTTCCAAATAGTAACACATCATCTACAAATAGTAAATAAGCGACTCTGATAACAGAAAATTTGACCCCTTCCAATCTACCTTCCAACTTCGATTTTTCAATTAGTCTACTTAATCCTTCAACAATTGAAAGAAAAAGTAGAGGAGACAAGGGACTACCTTGCCAAAGACCTCTGGAGCTTTGAAAAAACTTTGTAGGAGCATCATTGACTAGAACTGCAAAATTTAAATTTGGAGAGCATACACAACCCATTATCTGGTTTGTAGCTTCTAGAATGATACCAATTTGAAGAATAACAAGCCTAAGAAAATCCCAACTGACCCGGTCATAAGCTTTAACTAGATCAAGTTGAAGAACCAAGGCCTTCACTTTTTAGTCTTTATACTATGAAGGCACTCCTATGCCACACCAATAGAATCATAATCTCGCGATTTTCTAGAAACCCAAATTGTTCCTTAGAAATAAACTTTGATAACATAGGCTTAATTCTAATTGCAATGACCTTAGAAATGACTTTATAAACCAAATTGCATAAGGAAATGGGCCTAAATTCATAGAAAGATCCTGATTTTGAACTCTTTGAAATTAAGGCTATAAAGGTGGCATTCAAAACTCCTACAATAGTACCTTGGATATGTGATTACTCCATAGCAACTAATAAATTCAAACCTAACATTTCAAAAAATCCAAGAAGAACCCTACAATCCACCCATCCAGGCCTAGGCTTTTCAATTTTGCAAAGCGTAATAACATATTTTTTATTTCCTCCAAAGAAATAAGATCAACAATACACTTTTCCTCCTCCTCCGAGAAGAATCTAGAATAGCATTTTAAATAACATTCATTTGTTTAACATTTAAAAGATCCCTTGGATCCTTGAATATATACTAGAAATGATTGACAATAGCTTCTTCTAAATGCTTTTTCTCTGATAGAAATCTTCCTTTATCATTGAATATATCCTAAATAGTATTTGAGATCCTTCTATGTTCAACATATCTATGGAAGAACTTGGTGTTTTGTTATCCTTGAGAAATCCAAACAACCCGACTTTTAAGCCTCCGTGTTTCCTCTTCAACTTTTAATATATTTAGTCTCCTTGCTTCTAAACAAGAGACCAAATTCCTATCATGTTCTAACAACAAACCTTACATTATTTAGGAACAACCCATCAATTTCCCCTTTACTATTGATCAATTCTTCCTTTAGTTCCATCTTTTTTCCTTCTCCCCATTTGATCACCCCTGATTTTAGATCATTGAGTTTATTAACTAGCAATTGCATTGTTGAAACATCCTCCCTCTGAGCCATTGGGCCCCAATACTCTTTTATTAAATATGAAAATTAATTTTCCCTATCCCAAACATGATCAAATTTAAATGGGTATTTAATTTTCTCGACACTCGCTTCCAATTGAAGAACAATTGGCATGTGGTCTATAAAGAGGTATTTGCCACCTAGGACCAATATCTATCCACAAAAGTAGATAGAGATTCAGAAATAAAGAACATATCTAGTCTTTTGGAAACCCCCTCATTACCATACCGACCATTCCTCTATGTAGGAAGAAAGGATATCGGTACTACATCAATTAAAGATGTTTCTTGAGAGATCCTATTAAAGTAGTCCATGAGAGGATCTAGTCTTAGTCTAGTGCCTCATATCTCTCTTGCAGACAAGGTTAGATTCAGATCTCCTCCTAATATCAAACTTGGTTCCTTTAAGAGCCCATCCTCCACTACCTCAATCAAAATTCACACCTATTTGAATATGGACCAAAAACATTTGCCAGTTTTAGCTTCTAACATAATTCCTATGGAGCCCCCTCCAACAAAGTCCCTACAGAGGGCAAGAAAGGAGTAAAATTAGTCTTTAGAGGGTTCCATAGCATGAGAAGACCTCCCAATTGACCATTGGAATCTATTGTTCACATTGCCCAATCCACAAGTAACTTGGCAAAAACATCTCTTACTTTCAAGCCACACACCATTATTTCTTGAATAAACACAACACCCGAATGAACCATCTCAAACAGTCTTCGGAGGGCTAGTGTCTTGGGATGACCCCCACACCCCTAACATTCAAGGATAGTAAAATCATTTTTTTGCTTGGGCCAAGGCTTTTCGTGCTCTAAATGCCCTTGTTTTGCCTAAGATATTACCTATAGAGAAATCCTTAGGGATGGAATCCTCCAACAACTTTATGGATCTTCTTAACACGCAAAAAAAATTGTTACCAAACCCCCTTTTAGTGCTCCTTTTTGTTCAGTTATCCTGCATTTGTTTGTTAATAATAAATCTTCCTTTGATTTTTTTTGAAAAAAACCATCTTTTTCACTACTTCTTCCCTCCACATTCTTAACATTTTTTAAAGAGGTCCCTCTGAAGACCTATAGGGGAGATTTTTTGAGATCATCCTTGTAATAAGGGATAAGAGTATTGAGCACCTCATTCATAGTTAATAGAAGGAAGATGGCATTCATCATAATGATTTATATTTTGAAGGGTTACTATTTTAAGTATGGCGATTAATTTCTTTTTCCTATTTCTTGTGTTTGTTAATTGGTTTGTAAATAGGAGTGGATATTCTACTCCAACAATTAATCACAATAGATCTTTCAACTTTATACAAACTCTTAGTTTTATTCATTCTTGTTAGATTAATCTCACAGAATGCTAAAATAAACTGAAAACTAAAAAGAAAATAGTTAAAGAAAAATAACATATCCACACAGATAACACAATATATACCTTGGGAAAATCCAATATGGGAAAAATCCAAATCCAATATGGGAAAAATCCAACAAGAAGCCAAGACTAAGCCTTGCTCTTTTGATCTCCAATATGCAATAGTTACCTATGATATTGTGGTATGTAACACGATCTTCTACTTCCTTTGTTATGCTCTAATTTCCACTCTTGCTGAGTTGTGGAGCAATACAATAAATCCATAAGAATGGAACCCCCCTTTTCTCCTAGTGGCCCATTATTTAACAATGTAGAGTTAGTTTTAGGGTTTCACATGCCTAACTCTTTATTGGGGTTAGGGTTTTTTATCCTCTAAAATGTTCTTCAAACTCTACACATAACTAGCTCTACATGTTGTTGGTAATGAGAGTTGAAGTAGAAATCTCTATGGACCTTACAAGTCTCAATTCATTCAATCTTTTCACATAGAAAACACCAAAATAAATAATACATTGATATTATTAATACACATACAAAAAAAAATTGAAAATTAATTACATTTAATATATATATATATATATAAATTTTTTTAATCAAAATTGTTTTCAAAATACTTTTAGAAATTTTATGTGCATGGAGATTTTAATTTTAATACATTTTAAAAAGAATTTCAAATAAAATAATAAATTAAAACTAATCTTTAATTCATCTCAAAAATCAGTTTGAAAAATTAAATTTATCCTTTTATAACTTATTACTTTTATATATAATAACAATTAACCAATAGCATGATTGTTATGACAACAAAATTGAATAGATTTTTTAAAATGGATGATTTTTTGGGTGTTTTTGTTTATCTAAACCAACCCTAAAAAAATTAAATTAAATATAAGTAACCTTGTGAAGGAAACCTACACTTTTACCAAATAAACTATAAAAATCTAAAAATCTAACAACTTTATAACTCTCAAATTTTTTGATTTTTTTTTAAATTTAATGAAAAATTAAAAACATTGATGTTGTTTTTATATAAGTTTTGGGGTTACTATTTTGCAAATTTAACGAAAAACTATAAAAGACATTGATGCCATTTTCGTAAAAGTTAAAAGAGGGAAAACGTGTATGTACGTGTGATATGACAACACAACTACTTGGCTTGAACAAGTCATTGAGTTGACAGGAAACAGAATTGAGGCCACCGAGACATTAAAATTAAATTATAGACATGTAAGGCCAGGACACTTATGCGAGGTCGTCTGATCGGTGCAAATGATCGAGTGGAAAGGTAACTCCAATATTAACTAAATATACGTTTCCATGGGTAAAATAAATATAAAAAATCAAGACATGGACGTATAATTGGTAAACTAAAAGTGTTAAAAAAAATTTAGCATAATGATTTTTGGGATACGTGTACTTTAATAAAAAAACAAACCACAAGGTGATTTATAAAGTCCATGTCGACCTGAAAGCACGACTAAAAAACCTTAAAATCGAGGAAAGGAACAGAAGAGAAATGAGGTGAATACATAATAGAAAATGAGGAGTATAAGATTTATTTGAATATTAAATTTGTGTTTGGATATATTTTTTTAGTAACATGAAAAAAGTCATTGGAGTATTTGAGTTATTTTTGTTGAGGATGTTGTGGATTTTTGTTGAGGAGGTTGTGTTGGCTTAAAATTTTGGAAATTGTTTTTTTAATTAATTATTTGTTTCTTAAATATTTAAAGGCTTTATGTTATAAGAAAAAACAATGTTAAATAATAACAAATCATATTATACAAAATTAAAGAAAGATTAAATAAGAAGAAAAATGAATAAAAACATTTTTGTGAATAGTACCAATATATTATAATCATTTATAGCTAGTTAATCATAATTAATATCAAAATTATTATAATTGTATAAGTAATTGTCAACTTAAAAAAACAAAGTATGATATTGACATCAAATTTATTATAATTGTATAAATAGTTGTTGTTAAGTGACATTATGATATACTATGATGTACTTCCTCCTAAATTTACAATTAGTGCCCTATTTAGAGTAACAAAACATATAATTAAATTAATATTATAAATAAATAATATAATGTAGAATTAAATAAACAAACTCTTTGAAATTTATTGTAGTGGTTATAAGAGTAGTGGAATCATCCAATGAGTGTGGGATCAATTTAATTAGTGAATATTGTAGGCATATTTAATTAGTGAATATCTATTGAAGATGGTGTTAGTGCCCCCCCTCAAGTAATGTTAAAGACTAGAGTGGTGCCAAATGCTATAATAGATTGTTGGTAACCAAGGGGATAATCTCGTCACATACTTGTTGCACATTTCTGGTGGTGAGGTGGTGGATTTGATTCCACTGAATATAGCATCACTCCCACACTGTTTAGCAATGCCATGTGTACTCTCTATGCTTAATAATAAAAGTGATGGCCAAGCTATATGTGATATTTGCTCCATACCTTTTTCCCTAGATATACCTAGGAAAAATCCGTCTAAGACATTGCAGATCCCAACCTCCAAAATGACCATGATGAATTATAGATATTGACATAGTGCGGAGCTTAGCATAAATTTTGTGTGGCCGAAAAAATGTTTGGCATTCCTTATAGATTCCGGAACATATATTACAAATCTTAGTAAAAAAAAATTCACATATGTCATGCCCATTATCAAATCAGTAACATCCTACTAAACACTGCAATCATGTTGAACTGTGTAATCATTATGAACATTGATAGATCCTCACACTCTTCATTATAGAATCAATAATAAGGGAAGAACCAAAAGCAAGGTAGTTTGTACCTAGTCATTCATTTACTCATATTGGTTCTCATAATATGTCCGAGCATAGTGTTATATAGACATAGTGAACATAGGTGTTCAAGGATTGGGGAGGAGTTTACTAGATATATCTTGATTCAACTATACATTGCTTTGTGAATGAAAATGGAGATATGGCATGATGATGGGGTACTTAATGATCATTTTTTAGTAAAATTCGTTGTCGTTGATGGTCTTGATTACTTCTTTGGTTGTCTTGATTGCATGTCTTTTATCGTAGAGGAGGATTTGGTTCCTTGAAGTTGCTCGAATTTATAATGCCTATGATGAACAAAAGAGAGAAAAAGATTTCAAGAAAAAGAAAGTGATAATTTTCTTTTGAACACAGATCAAGATGGATGAAGGATTTGCTAAAGTGAATTTCAAATTCTTTATCTCTTACTTTAATTATCAACATAATACAATAAAACATCCACCATATCTTTTATCTCTTATACTGATTCCTTTCAAAGAAAAAAGAAAAAAAAACTAAACTACCATCTTATATTAATTCCTAAAAAATAAAACTACCGTCCTTTCAAATTTCAACAAAACCTTGTGTTTAGAATTGGTGGCAAATGCCTCCCTTCCACTTGAATCAACAAATGAACTCATTATTTAAACTTGAATCAAGAAATGAGTTCCCATGGACTCAATATTAAAGTGAATATAAATCCGTAATGGATATTTCAGATTATTGAATTGATGTCGTAGTGATAGTTGAAATATAAGATAGCACTAATCATCACATCACAATGGATAGCCGATATTACAAGTTTTAGATAATGACGATTTCGAGAAATGCTACACCTTTGACGTAACTATTGGAAATGAAGAATGGAGTTAGCTTTCCACTCGACCATTTACACCAATCGGATGACCTGGCTCGCATGAGCTTTCACATCATGCATTGCTGGTCGTCCGATTGGTGCAAATGGTCGAGTGAAAAACTAACTCCATGAAGAATTATTTTCAACTTTATGATGCCCAAGAAATCTTGAAGATCAAGATAACCATCTGACTAGACTAATTGAAAAAAATAACCATCTACACTAGACTAATTGAAAAATACAGTGCAAATCATTTCTAATGCATTAAACTTTTTCGGTTCACATGTATGCACATGCATTTAAAGGCGGTAACTATGATTGAATCAAAGATAACTAAAAGAAAGTGATCAATGAAAACTTAAGTGCACCTTTCTCTAAGTCATTCTTTGGCTATATAGAACCAAAAAATTACAATAGTTTACACTAAGCTTTTCACATATTTATCTTTACAATACGTTATTTATGCAAATATGCTTAAAGAACAATAAATATGATTTAATTATTATGTTATATGTTGCTTTTTGTTATGGAGTTTGTGTACTTAGGCGGGACAATTTTTTCATTTGGTTTATTGTTTTTCTTCGCAAACCTTTCGTGTTGCTTAGTTCATTATTCTCATTGACCACCAACCACCCAAAATCCAACCATGAGAGAGTTGATGTAGCACATTGACCTCTCTGCCAGGGTTTTTTTTTCACTATATTAGTTCAACTTAGCTACTAGAATGATTACCTTTCTATGTTGTTTCTACCTTTTTCCATGTTGAAGATATTTTATATTCTTTACACGAGGACTACGCAATATCACTTTGTGCGAGACATGTTGAAGAGAAGAAGGTGAAGTTGGAGAAGGTTGACACCTTGAAGAATATTGCATACTCATTGACTAAGAAGGGGGTTAGTACTAAGAAATCTTCTTGGTGTAGAGAAGCAATGACTAATGACCTCATAAATCTTGAACCTCCTATTTGCAAAGAAAACAAGTNTCATTATCCCATTTCCATAAGTTTGTGCAACAATTTATGGGGAGGGGCGATAGCCTTAGGGAATCACGGTTCAACTCAATGCCTCAACTTTTTTGGGGGGTCTAATTTTGGCTTGTTTATATGTTTTTCCAGCTAATGGGTTTTCAACCCATTGCATTCTAATCTCAGTTAAGGGGTTAGGGTTGTAATATAAATTAGGTTAACATTTAGGGTTTTGGATGTTGCAAAATACTTAATTATTATATTATGAATGGTCAAGTTAATACAATGAATAAAATAGAAGTGCAACCCTAAGTTAGGTTGTTTTTCCCAGTTAAAGGTTTCCAGGATAAATCTTTGTGTATTGTGTGTGCACCATTATTGTTCTTTCTATTTTCCTTAAGAATATGTATGCATTGCTTCACTTGTACATGTTTAAAACTTAAAAACCCATACCCTACATCTGTGTAGGTACCATATTTCATTGTCCCCTTCAATAATTGTGTAGCCCACCTTGCTTGGCAGTTGTTTTCTTGTACTCTAGCCTCACCAACTCTACCATCATTGTTTCCTCCCATTGGTAATTTATATACTTTGTCTCATTATATATATTTGTGTTACCCTAGTCCTATGGTTCTCCACAAAAATTTCCCCAACAACAACTCTTCACATTCCAACAATCTTTATCTTTGACCTTGTTTCTATAAGCCCTTGGCATGCATCCCCTATGGTTTCCCTTTTAAACATTGCACTTACATTAAAGTTTGTCTCTTTACCATATATTTTGTTTCTTTTTTGCATATAATTGTAGGGTTTTAGCTCTAGAGCCATTGCATGGTGGTATAGGTGAGGAAAACCCTTTTATAAACTTCTGCAACATCATGATGGGCATGTGTGATTTTCTTCCCCACCAATACTTAACAATAAATGGATTTGAATTGGCTTTCATTTAATTCGTTTCAAATTTCGTAGTTTGGAAACTTTTCATTTCCTCACTATGTGATCCTTTCCCTTAATTATGTGATCCATTCTTTGTACATAACCTCTCCATCAACAATTATAAAAAATCTAGACACAATTCCTTGTTGGCAATATGCTTTATTCTTTGATTATGAAATATACAGTTTCATTCTATTTGCTTCACCCTTGAATTAGCTCATGATGTTCTCAAGAAGACCAAGTTTGCAACCATATTTATTTTGTTTTCCCATTTCTTCCCATAGTTTTAATAGGCATTCTCCTCCAATAGCCTTGAATTTGTTAGCATCATTGGATTGAGTGTATTACTCCTCTATGCCTGTAAGACCAAGTTTGCAACCATATTTCTTTTGTTTGCCCATTTCTTCCCATAGATTTAGTAGGATTTCTCCTCCCATAGCCTTGAATTTGTATAACATCATTAAATTGATTGTATTACTCCTCTATGCTTGTATTCACCATGATTAAATCTAAAACTCTAGTAATAAAAACCCATAATAAGTGACTAAAGTTTCTGGTGTGATTGTTATAAGAGAACATATATGTGATATCTATGTTACATTCAGGAGGCAAGTCGAGATATTGATCCAAATCTCGAGGGATGGGATTAGGAAGGCTTAAATACCAAGAGAAGAGGAGAGAAGCTACAATCGTCTAAACTAAGCCTTTCACATTTTTCATATACCAAATCTATATTGTTTTACTATGTAATGCATTGGACATGGATGTACATCAATCATGTTTTGTTTTCTAAATGTTGTTGTTTTGGTAACCATCATTGGAAATAGAGAGTTAGAGGTATTATTGCATTAAGAAGAGCGACATGTATATAGTAGTATAGTTCTATCTTAAACTTAATTTTATCAATATTGAGAGGGGTCAAATTTCTTGATGTGTAATTTTTTTCTTGATGTGCAAGTTCTTTAAAGATAACACAAATTATACCTCAAGAAGTTTGGTCACTTTTGATGCTTGATAGATATGGATTTAAGATGGATCTATGATGGTTTTCATTTTAAAAATATTTTGTGTAAAATTTAAAATTGAGTCGTTGTATGTTGCAAAATAGCTTTATTTAAGTTGTTTTTTGTAAACTTATGTGACAACATCTTCCTCGCACTAGGATGTAGGCAATAATCCAAATAAACGCAATAATGTGTAACTCGATGATGTAAAGTTAATAAATTAAATGGAAAAAGTGATATCTTTATAAAAAAAAATGTTCTTATAAAATAAAAATAAAAATGAATAGAAATATGTTTTTACCTTTGATTTTTAGTAAGTACATGTTTCACTTTTTTTTATTACTCTAAACATTTATTTAGATTTAAAATTAAGATGAATCTATATTAATGGATAGTAAAGTCAAACCGACTCAAATAACTTATTTAGGTGGGCTATTAAAATGGATTCATTTGAGTGGATAGTAAAACCAAACTCACTCAAACGATAATATGAATAATAAAGTCCAACATACTCAAATATAAGACATTATGGATAGTAAAGTTGACCCACTTAAGTATAGATATTTCATCATCTATGAACATTTGTTTTAAGTTACAACTTTAAATTACAGGATACAAAATTTATAAGTATAGATATTGATGTGGCTTTGGGAGTTTAAGAAGTGGATTTTACCTAGTCTAGAAAATAAAAAGAGATTAAAATATGTCTAGATATCAGGCTACATAGTTCTTCTGAAGTTTTCTACAATAGTAAACTGTCTCAAAACTGCCTTTATTAGGCTGCAAAGACCGTGCTTGCTCTTTGTTTTTGTAGAGCTACAAAAATGAACATTTAACCATTCTGTCATATCCCATAGATTGGCAGACAGAGTAAAGATAAAAAAGGAGTAAAGAGATACTTTGCATGACAAGTTGTCCAAGATTGGAGGCACGCATCATGAATCACTTATGGTTCTTCTCGGATGGATCGGTGTCCAAAAATTGGCGTCGCAAGGGAGGCTCCGCATCCTCATCTCGATTCTTCTTATTTGGAATGATATAATCAGGCTTCATCTCCATCGTTGTTGCTGCCAGTGTATCCACAACTTCCACTTCCAATTCGTTGCCGTTGGTAATTGTAACCAGAGTTAGCACTATGGTGACTGATTCATGAAGAGGAGCTTCACTATAATGAACTGGGTGCAAAATAAACGAAGAAATTCTAAGTGTCTAACCACTTTGGTGGGATCACCTTGGAGGATCAAAGTTGAATGAGTTGACCTTACTTTAAGCAAGATTAGTTACATGCTTAACTATAAATAAATGATCACATGGATTAATCTAAATGATGATGTATGGTGAAAATATTTATGTTATGTTGATATATACTATGATAATGCTACAATGTTGTTTCTTAACACCATCAACACTGCATGGATTTATTGTCCACTTCTACAATATACCTATGAATTCTTAAATGATGTAAGATACTAGGTTTTGAATATCCTAACTTGGTTCTATTACTATAAGGAATTTGAAGACTTACACATCCAAGTAAAATTGTGGATAGTATTGGTATTTTTAAAAAATCAATAACTAAAAATATTCAACTTTTTTGGATTCACAAATTTTTGAATCAAGGATTTATGATGATAGATACAAATTCAATGTGGGAGACTATGGTACACAACAAACACAACTATGGCATGCAAGTACATGACAAAGAGATAATACATAAGATAAAATAATTGTGGTAGTGCCCAAAAATTGTTGTATGATGATCTTGATGATGCACATGAAAAGTTCATAGTTAATAAAAGAAGGATGACATTGTAAGTACATATCAAAGGATATTCAATTTCATACTAATAAAATCCATTGCCATTGTTTAGTTAATAGAAACAAATTGCACGTGGTCTATTAGCTCAGTTCAATTGATTAGACGATTGTACTAATAATGCAGAGCTTGTAGGTTGGAAACCTGCATAAGCCATATGTATCTTCAATCTTTATGTAATTATTGTTTGTGCTCACTTTCAATCTTTCACCTGGATGAGGTGTCAAGGGAACATGTTATTCAATGGACTTCCTCACACATGAAATGCGGATAGAAGGGATCATAGTTGCCATGTGTACCAGGTTAATGATGGTTTGTGGGAGGAAGGGGGGTACACTAGGGATTTAGGAGAACCGTCATCCCAAATAATGGGAAATATGGAGTAACATATCAATAGATCATTTTATATCCTGGACATGACATCCTTGGAGTTTGTTGGCCTCCCCTCAACAATAATTTTGTGAACTAATGCTAGCATTTAGATAGAGACATGAGAATGAAGCACTTGATAGATCCCATATCTTAGATGTGAAGCCAAATTAAGTTTCCATTTCTCAACAATCCTCATTATATACATTACATTTCAAATTAAGCTTTCAATACATTCTCAATCTAGCATTTTTTAAAATTTTATGAAGAAAAGACAAAAAAACACTCTCTGCATGAAGATGTTCTATTCTATAATCATTTAATATTTTTATATATTAATATAAAATAATATTAAATTACAAAAATAAAAATAAAAAATTTATATATATTTTAAGCATAGAAACACATCTAATTCAAATACAAACAATATAGGCATGGAGATTATAGCTCTTTTTTTCCATAACAATAAAAGTTTCTTAGTGTTTGTGAATACAATTTATATGAATGTATAGATAAATGTTTTAAATTTAAAAATTAATTTAATTTAAATAGATTGAATAAAAAAATACAAAATTTTAAAATATATATCTATAGAATTCATTTTAAAATATCATTATATGTATGGATTTGCAACCTGTTAGTAGATTAAAAGGTGGATAAATATTTTTTTCTTAAGTTTGGTAGTAGTTTTGTGGATTCACCGATTGATGGGACTTTGATAATAAAAGTTTTCACTTCAATTTTTTTTCATTTAAAAAAAACTTAAAACATATATATAAAAGATAAATTGCTCTAAATTTGTCAATTTTTTACTCGATGGAAATAATCCACCAACCACATCATCGATATTAAAATCCAGCTCACCCACATGTACATATTTCATTGTCCATGAACTTTAATATGTGAGCTCACTTCAACGAAAAACTTGATGTAACGTTTACATTTTTTTATGACTTTTGTTGCAAAATATAATGGAAAATTATTAAGACATGGATGCCATTTTCAGAAGAGAAATGTGTAGGTAGACACGTGATAACACTCCACAACAACTTTGCTTAAAATGTTTGACTCAAAGGTCTTGATGTGGGAGAGAAATCACCATCGAGACACATGTAAGGAATCTCTTAGTACCGATAAAGAGACACCATTAATATTTCTAGCATGAGGAATTTTACAATGCTAAGCTACTAATATTAAGATTATATATATAAGTTTAAGATTATATATATAAGTTGTGGGAAGAGTTTTTTTCAAGTTCAAAAGACATCTTTTTATTTAAGGTCTGCACATAATATTTTTATTATTAATATCTAATATTATTTATGGCCGAATTTTTTATTTTGTTAGGAACGAACATTACAACATCTCTCCCATACATGGTTTTAAAACCATGTGCATGGCTCTCCTAAAATCATGGGTTGTTTAGGAGGCTTTGCACATGGTTTTAAAACTATTTGGAAGGCCCTCCTAAACCATGTACAATAAAATCATGGGTTGTTTAGGAGGCATTGCACATGTTTTTTTAAAACCATGTGCAAAGCCAACGTACGGATATTACAACATCTCCCCATATTGTGTTGTTTTCTGACCGACATTTTATTTGCGGATAATTTAATTTTTAATTTTTATTGTTTTGTTAGGTAGGAACATCACAACATCTCCCCCATATTAGGTTGTTTTTGTGGCTGACATTTATTTTGGTAGATAATTATTATTATTTTTAATTCAATAACGTTACAAAATCTCCCCCATACTATAAAGCGCCTCTAGACACAAAAAAAGAAAAATTAAATGATAAAAATTAATTATATATATAAAATAAAAAAAATAGTAAATAATAATAATAATAAAGAACAAATATAAAATAAAGAAATAGTAAATAATAATAATAATAAACACAACTTTTTTTTATCATAATAACAACACATTAATTTTATATATATATATATATATATGTAATACTGGAAAAAAAGGCAAATGTCTCCTAACGTATCCTCATCCATCTCACAACATTTGAGATTGATACAAGTTTTTAAATTTCACTAGAACACCTAAAAATAAAAATAGAAAACCATTAAGAACCAGTTAATACAAAATTACATCAAATTAATTGGAATAATATCAATACTTGTTTTTTTTAAAGTTAGTTTTGGATTACTATTTGAATAAAGAAATATACACTTAAATACATTCAAACCTTGATTGGACCCTCCACACAGTGGAAAACAAGACCCCCATATTAACCTGGATCCCATCGTCTTATTGTTTGTCTTACTTTTCTTTCCAACCTAAATATAAGCAAGAAATCAACTATCAACAACTGTCTGTAAAATCTAAGATAACCCAAAACTATAATCCCATGACCAAATGCTATATCATTCCTGTTGACACAACTATACATTATTACCATAAAAAAAAATGATCTAATTATCATAAAGACTGAAAACAACTTATCAAGGGACCTGGTTTCTACCAGATGGATTTTCCTTTCCCGAGCTAGAGGGAGGTACAATAGCGTTTGCAGTCACTGTCGTCCTTTAGATAAAATTGATACCCAGTTTCCTAGCAATCACATTGAATTTCAAATGCATCAATCTCGTGTCTATGTGGTGCACCTTCAAGAACCGACCCAAGTCACCATCCACCTCCTTCCCCCCAAACCTTTATCTACCAACAGTTAAGCTAACAGGAATTTCATTACCCAAAAGGAGGTCATTGATTGCTCATACAGAGAAACCGATGCACTGGTGTTCTTCGGTTCATGTATCCAGTTTTCCAGGGCCTCGAGTTCAACCATTGGTTGGGTAGTATCCAACTCCTCCCGCAAACCTTGCTATGCGATCTCAATTTCTTGCTACACCTCATGTGGAATGGACGCCTTGAAATCCATGGCTACCTGTGCATCCTTCAACTGCTCCTTGGTGGCCTTCTATTTTTCCACCTCCGTCTTTCCTTTTTCCCTACGATGCCTCTTGCTTCCTTTGGTCTCGATCCTAAACAATTTGTGTAATGTCCCAAATTTGGCATTGGGTCACAATGGCCAAATCACATTTTCCATATTCATGAAAGTTGTCAAATGGATGCTAAAAGTCAAATAATTGCGAAGGAGGAAAATCACTAGTTTCCTAGGTTTGGGGTGGAAGCTTTGAGATTTGGAATAAGGGGGATAATAAATGATGTTTAGACATTAGAAGGGGATAAATATTTAGTAATTGATATTATTAAATAAATACAAGAGAAAATGGAAGTGGCAATAGAGCATGAAGACACATGGAGACTATGGGGCCCACACTAGCTAGAATTCCTATGTTAAATGGTATCTTTCTCTTGCAAATTCGACTATATGGGAAGCCTAATGCTTTTGGGTGGATTATAAGGCTAATATACTTGTCCATATACTTCATAGGTCGAATTTGGGATGAATTGTAACTTACATGGGAGAGGAAGAGCCAAATGGGAGTTTCATGGACACTTGGCTAGATTCCCCTTACATTTATGACATCTATGACACCAATGATGAAGATTCTATGACAATTATGACAGAAGTCAGATCTGAAGGTTGACATACTGACATGTCAGGAATGAATAGAGCATCTTAGAGGTTGAATTTGGGAGTTGGAGAAGGCCAAGAGGCTCCTACTCAAATTTGGGAGAAGAGGGAAGGTGAAGAGAGATGCCACATGGCATAGCATGAGCAACCACACCAATTCGACTTGGATTTGGTTTATGGATGGATTTGGAACCTTATAAGACTAATAATGTTTATAAAATATAGGGATCAGCCATGAGAAGAAGCTTTTTTCTCATTTGTGAATTGTGAGAGCTAGTGGATGACTAGTTTTCTTGCTTAAGCCAATTTCGAGGGTGAAAGATTCCCATCCTAGTTGGTGTTTGGAAAGGCCACTTAGGTCTTTCATGGAGATTTAATGGAGTCTTATTTGCAGGTGTAAGCTATAGGAAAGCATGTGGATTCTGCTATTGCAACACTCTCTCTCAACTATTTCTAATTTTCACACCATACTCATGCCAATGGAGGGATTGCGCTTTGGGTGAGCTATTAATCTCTTTGGGGAAGATTATAATGCCAATTATATTATGTTCTGATGTATATTCTCTTTATTTCATGTTCATAAGACTCTCAGGTCGAAATACCCAAAAAAATTCATGTAAAAATGTTGAACAATGAAGAAATAGTGTCATTTCTCCACTATCTTGTTGTGAACCATTGTAATGCTGATGATTTCGAATTGGGAGAGCCTTTCATTGTCCATTTCTGATTGTAATCAGTTTAATATTCTATGTTCTTCATTCTCAGATAGTTTCAAGTCGAAATTCCCCAGAGTTGTATGTCAAAATGACTTTTAATGAGCAAACAATGACCATTTCCACTCCATTTTGATATATGCCATGGTAATGCTTATTATTTCGAATGGAGGAATGTATCTCTGATAAATGTATGATGTATGGACTGTAATTAATGTGTATTTCAAGTCTCATGTTCAGTACTTAAGCATTGGAATCCATTTTACTCATTTTTATTGCATTGGGAGAAGATTTGGTGCATTTTCCCCAAGGTTCGAAATTGTGACTTGGGAGTTGTTTTGGAAAGAGTCATAAAAGCCTGTATAAACTGAACCTTGATGCATATGAGACTTTGAAAAAGTCCCTTACACATACCAAGCCTATTTTTAGAAAATCAAGTGACTTTGGGATCATTTGTGAAGCCATTTCCGGTAATTACCTAGGGGGAATTGGAGCCCCAATTTGCTAGTAAAGACTCCTACTTTGAACAGAACATTAAACAAGTTTGCAAAAGTAATTGGGAGGTCAAAAAACATACATGAGCATGAAATTTAATTTATATTATCATTCATGTACCTTCAGAGAATATTTGTAATCATTTGGGTCAATTTGGAGGTCTAGACATCAAAACTAGTTAAGCTCAAAATTGGGAAAAAAGTGAAAAATTGGTCATTTAGTAAAATTCCCAAAAATGGACATTACAGTGGTATCAAAGCATGATCTTGGAACCTGATGTGGTCTGATATTTATGAGTACAATAATTCAGGTACCATGATTATATATTGTAACCAAAGTGCTTTTGTTGAAGACGAAAAAAAAAGTAGGAGAAGAAGACAATTTTTTGGAAACTATGTCTAGGCATGAAAAGAGAACCTCATATGATGGTGAGGAGATAATAAAAAGCATGGAACCTATATTTGAAGACATGACCAAGAATATTATGAAAGTAGTTGAATTTTTTTCTATCCAAAGTTAGGAAAAATATATTGATTTTAAGAAAACTAAGGGGAAAAATGCATCAGTTTGCTTGAAGGAGCAAAAGGAGGAGACCCATGAACCACCTAGTTTTGAAATAGGTGGAGTAGAAGAAGTAGTACATGAAGATGATCAAAATTCACTCCCAAGTGACTTTGAAAAATATGAAGAGACATCACATGAGTATGAAGAAGTTTTTATTGAAAATACTGAAGATAATTTTGAGACACATGCTACCTTGGAAATGAAACAAAGAGCATCTAATGATGGATGCTTGAACTATGAAGGAGTACCTACTGATGGGTGCCCACAACTCTATGTTGGTGACATAGAGATCAGATTTCAAAATGTTGCTGCAAGCCAAAATTCCATTAAACATGAAAATGAAGACCTTGTAGCAGTTGAAGAAGAAACAAGATCAACTTCCCCATCACCACTTGAGCTTCATGAAGTTGGTCCAAGAAAGAAGGAAGAATATGAGGAGGTTCAGTTGCAAGAACCTAATTTTCTTGAAGGGTCCTTAAATATGAATGAAAAGAAGATCCAAGAGGCCCTTAGCATACTCCATGACACTCAAGCATTGGTATCAAATTCTTGTTGGAGAGCTACTTACTTGGAGGATCCATCATTCCTTGAAGACATGGAGAAGATCCAAGGAGCAACGTGCAACATCAAAGGTAATTTCATGTCTTTGATTTTTGATAGAAAAAATGGAATTGAGATTATTGAATGGTTACATGAATCCTACTTTAAGAATAATGAAGTTATTGATAAGCTCACAATTCAAAATGAGCAACTTCTTAAAAAGTTGCAAGACACTTGTTTTTCCTCCAATGTTTCAGATTTTCATAAGGTAGATTGCTTGGAGGATTCTCATGACATTATGGATCATGAGAAAGATGAAAAATTGTAGGTTCTTGATGTTCTTGAGGATTATAGTGATGAGATCCAATAACTAGTAATGGTGGAAGAGGAACTTGAGTTGCCTCTTGAAAATGGTTACACAATTTTTGAAGAAGTGCATAATTCCACCACCTTGGAACCAACCCATGAGGAACTTTTTGCATTTTATAGGAAGGTGAATAATCCTAACCCTATGGATACTTCACATTATGACAATTTTTCACTTACTGATCATTTGGGTGAGTTGGTTCTTTCTCCTACATCCTACACTTCTAAATTTTGCAGCAATCATCCTAATGAAGTATGGGTGAAAGTTTTATTTTTGATGGTGCCACATGAAGAGCATGGAAATTCTATTTCTCCTTTTGATGATGGAATTATTTGAGAACCATATTATTTACATTTGCAGCAACATCCTTGTTGACATTATGATTATACACATCTACATGGGTGCACCTATGATGTTCATTTGAGTCACTTGAAGACTCATGGTTTTTCTTGCTCAACACTTGGTTCATTTGATGTTGAAGGAACTTCATCCAACACTTGGGTGAAGAGGGATATGATTGAGGAAAATTATTATTGGCAGCAACATCCTCTGTTATTTCATGATGATATACATATTCATGGGTGTATTGATGAGACTTCTTTGAGACACTTGAAGTCTTCGTTTTTTATTTGCTCCTTATTTGGTTCATATTTTGGTGGAGGTTCTTCATTCACTTCTTGGATGAAAAAAAATGGCTGATTATTATTTTGATGCATATTACATTATTTGGGAGCAGCATTATAGGACATGGGATCCTCACCTATGTCATTGGAGCAGATTTGATTGGTCACTTGAAGCATGTATGCACTTGGCAAATGGTAGTCTACTCACTGGGAGGTATAAGCACTTTCATGCTTTCTTGGTGAGGCACTTCCTTGATATACATTCTTATTATGTTTTTATATACTTTGATGATATATATTATGCACTCATGATGTTCGGAAGAATGCATACAAGAAAATGGGATCCAAGAATTCTCTTTCCAGGTGGTATGGGTTGGAGAGCACTCTTAATTCTTGGAATTCAATGCAAGCAATGGGACCCTGGGATAGTTTTTAGTCCCATTGATTTCAAATTCTTTGGGAAACAAGCAGTATGGGAGATGGATTCCCCATTTAATAAGGTGATGTTAATCAGAGTAGTGCAGCAGAAAGCATGGTGGTTCCTCTCTGAAATCTTCATGGAATCTCAAAGAATCAAGGTGGGCAGCTCAGTGGCAACTTCAAAGAATCATACAGAAAGCAGGTTCTTCAACAACCATGTTTGAAATTGCTTGAGGACAAGCAATATTGGGAAGGGAGGATTTGTAATGTCCCAAATTTGGCATTGGGTTACAATGGCAAAATCACATTTTCCATATTCATGAAAGTTGTCAAATGGATGCTAAAAGTCAAATAATCGCCAAGGAGGAAAATCACTAGTTTCCTAGGTTGGGGGTGGAAGCTTTGAGATTTGGAATAAGGGGGATAATAAATGATGTTTAGACATTAGAAGGGGATAAATATTTAATAATTGATATTATTAAATAAATACAAGAGAAAATGGAAGTGGCAATAGAGCATGAAGACACATGGAGACTATGGGGCCCACACTAGCTAGAATTCCTATCTTAAATGGTATCTTTCTCTTGAAAATTCGAATATATGGGAAGCCTAATGTTTTTGGATGGATTATAAGGCTAATATACTTGTCCATATACTTCATAGGTCGAATTTGGGATGAATTGTAACTTACATGGGAGAGGAAGATCCAAATGGGAGTTTCATGGACACTTGGCTAGATTCCCCTTACATTTATGACATCTATGAAACCAATGATGGAGATTCTATGATAGTTATGACACAAGTCAGATATGAAGGCTGACATACTGACATACTGACATGTCAGGACTGAATAGAGCATCTTAGAGGTCGAATTTGGGAGTTGGAAAAGGCCAAGAGGCTCCTACTCAAATTTGGGAGAAGAGGGAAGGTGAAGAGAGAGGCCACATGGCATAGCATGAGCAGCCACACCAATTCGACTTGGCTTTGGTTTATGGATGGATTTGGAACCTTAGAAGACTAACAATGTTTATAAAATACATGGATCAACCATGAGAAGAAGCTTTTGCTCATTTCTGAAGCTATTGTTCTCGGCATCTGCAGGTTAGTAGTGGATTTTAATTCATAGTTAGTGGTTTCTAAGCTTAATAATGTCCATATTGTGATAAATCCTATGCTTCTTAGGAAGTATACCAAGGCATCTAATCCAGTTGAGAAGATGGTTCACTTGGATTAATCACTACAAGTGACTAGAGATCATGACATGATACAACCATGTGTAAATAGCTCTCTCTACTTTTTATCAATCAAGTCAAAAAAACATACAATCCAAAGTTGTATTGTGATCATACAGTGCTAACCATAACAATATTACATTTATTTTTATTGAATTTTATTCCTTTGGTTTGCAGTCCAACCCTCCTCCATTGCTCGTTTAGTGGATCATGTTATCAAAATTATAGCCTATTCTTATAAAACTACGAGACAACCCCTTTCTGGGCTTCTAGTCTAGCCCAACACCTTGTACCTAAGACCTACTTGCTCCTAGAATTGAGATAATTGTGTGCTAAAACTATAACCATATCTCTATCCGCCATTTAATGACCTCTGATGACAAATACCGATTCTTTTTTATGACTGCTGAATCTATCGCTTCTATGCTTGAAACTTAGTTGGCTTCCTCTGTCATTTCCATTGAGGAGTGCCACACCACATACCTATCATGGTCTTAAAAGAAAAGCAAAGGATGTCCTGGGGAAGGTGTCAAAAAATCCGAAGCATAGTCTAGACCTATTCCCCTACCGTACCAAGGAATTACCTGCTTGGATCCAGGAAAAAGTTTCTATGTTCACCCTCATTCTAGGGAGATAAGATGATGTTTCCATGGATGGTGTAATGTACCCAACTGCCTAATTAAACCATAATAAACATTATGACATAGAATTTCTAGGCAATTATCACATTGCAGCGGGAATAACATTATATAAAAACACCCCGGATGCGGGTGACAAGCGTGTGAATTATATGAGCCACCTATTGCAAGGGACACATGGGAATAACACCAAAATAAAAGCGAAGGGAGGAACGTTGTAATTAAATTCCCAAGGTGGCAAGCTGCCAACCAACCCCACAGGCAGTTGGGACGTCTAGTCGATGCTACGGTCGTAGAGACAAAGAGTTATCACATGTGTGTGCCTGCTCAGGGCTTAATGAATCCAACCATAAGCATTATGGATCCTATCAAACTCCAGAATTTTGACTTGATCCTCTCCCTGGTGCTGTTAGTCTTCTCCTCCATCAACCAGGCAGGCGAACACTGGGTGAAAATGCCACGAGAACGCGACACTCCGAGAAGAGGTAGCTCTAGTCGGGGCGGAGCCAAGCGGGAGGTTAACCTGGGTGCTACTGATGGCTACACGTCTCAGATATCTATGCCGGTAAGGTGCATGATCGACGACTGGGAGTCTTGTGTTGTCTCTGAACATATGGCTTTGGGGAGAAATGGTGGAAAAATCAACCACTACTAGATGATGAAGAACATGATGGGGATATTTATGGAATATTTGAAAGACAAATGGAGTGGAACAAGATACATGGTGCAGAGCATGTGAACTTATATCAACCAGACCGACGAGCACCTGAACAACCTGGAGGAAAATTTCAATTGGAGACATTATACCATTATCTGCAACGACGAAGAAATGACTGGTGATAGGAATGTGGAGCATCATGACATGGGTGGAGAGACATCTAGAGCAACAAAAATATCCACTGCACTAGTGCAGGAGCACCAAGACAACACTCGACTAATGATGCCGATGAAACGTGTCCGCGAGGCCTCCAACAGTGTCGTAGAAGCACAACCGTTTTGAGAGCTACAACCTTCCAACCAGCCAGTGCGTGATGACGAATATGACCCTGTCCCATCCTAGAGGAGGCGCTGAAAGCAACGGATGGGGATTCCACATCCTAAACTCTCCACCGCCATCCCTGGTTCTACATGCGACTTTCAGTGTTTTTGGATATCTATGATTTACACATGTTTTTTTCATGCTAGTTCACAGTCCTAATTATATTCTATGTAATATTTCGGTCGAGGGACATAGCTCTCGGAAGAGCTGTATGTTATTTTTGAAAAAAATTAACATACACTATAGCTTTTTTGAAATAATGGGAGGGTGGCCAAACGGTCTCACCCCCTAACATGAATATGGTACTCTGTACTCTATACTCTGTTTTTTTCCCCTTTGTTAATATGAATTTTACTGCTGCTTACAAAAAAAAAACATTATCTAAAAACAAATCCATTCAATATCCACATACACATTCGGCCATTTCAACACATAACGCTGTACATACATGGAATAATAACAACTGATACATGGACAACTACAACAGTATATCTATCCGGTACTTTCCCATACAAACAATTACATTTCCCTCATGATTATGGGATCTTCTATAATACCCACAAGACCATCGAATCCATTACACATGGAGGCTGAAGATGAAAATGAAATAATAGAAGCATACGCATGCCCTTTTAATCACAACAATGGCTGTAACAGCCTATAAAATCTGCATATAAAGATGTGACATAAAACCTAGAATTCTTTCCGAAAGCAATGTCGAATTACAACCTTGTATCTTCCCAATTAAGCACTCATTTTTCATTTACAGCAACAACAACAGAATGAGTAAACAACATATAACAATACAGATCATATTAATTGCATCTTCCCAATTAAACACTCATTTTTCATTTAGAGCAACAACAACAGAATGAGTAAATAACATATAACAATGCAGATCATATTAAAGAAGCCAACCCACCATTGCTCTCATAATAAAAAGAAAGATTTGTTCGGAGAGTAAAGAAGCCACGTCCCCCAACTCTACCTGCTCAGGACGAAGGACAACAAATGGTCTTTAGCAAGAGAATTCAAAGACAAGGTACTCCATATTAGTTTCATCATGCCCCTCCCCTGTAAAAGATAATTGCACTGTGTGTGTGTATTTTAAGTATTTTTACTGCATCTATTAACATAATAAAACGAAGGCAGATCTGGCATGTACCCTAGGAAGCTTATGGTATGGAATCATAGACAAATTAACTAATCAACACATAAACTAAATGCTCACATAGTATATTGTGATACCGTCTGCAGAGTTTTCAACCACCGACTTCATAGACATATCAGCACTTCCAAACGAAATCCCACACCTGCTTAAATCAGATATCCATTATTATAATTTTTTTTCTTGATATAAACACTAAACCCTTATTATAATTTCTCTTTCTTGATATAAACACTAAACCCTTAAATTTATACTTCACATTCTATTGCAGAAACAAACGTGTACAGTTTCTCCAAAGTAGTAACTTTGATATCCACTTTTATTAAAAAAATAATTCAAACTCTATGTACATGACGGTTCTTTAATGGAATCCATCTCTTGGTAATATCTCTTAAAAAGAAAAATCTCAGTGGACTCTAAACTAGCGCTTTTATAGAATGCTGCCACAGTATGTGTGTGTCCAGCAGGAAAATATCCCAGGCTCCTGGCACAAAAAATAATTTTATATGGCAAGCACTTCTTGGCTAGAAGAACAAAACTATAATAAAATACATAGAACTATAAATGAAATGAACATATTTTAATACAAAATATATTTTTTGCCATGAAATCCAAGCAAAGGAAGTTGTGGCTTGAGCTTACTGAGTTTACGACTGTGTTTTGGAGAGGGACTAGTGGCGAGACCCTTTACCTTTATTTATTACCTATGATCTTATCCATCGCCCATCGATGAGGAAAGAGCGACAAGGTTCATATACTAAATGATAACACCTTCGGTGTAATTACTGCTTGCAGCATTGGAGCTGATTACCCAACAACTCTCTCTCGGAAGTCGGAACAATGGAAAAAAAAGGATATCCCCATAACTAAAACCATAGGGACTGTATCAGTGGCTTTAGTGAGTGGGCTAATTTAATGCGAAACAGGAGCCATCGAGATGATATTTGAAACATCTGCCCTAAAGCATCGTTCATCTCGCCGAATGACTCCAAATCTCCCAATTCATTTGTTAGTATTGACTGAGAATTTTCGTGCAGCAACAGCTCTACAAGACCAGCTTTTCATTTCACAAAGAGAAGGTAGTTGCATCAATATGCATCCACCGTCGTTTTTGATGTTTCTGGCCATCCTTAACAAACATGGACGTTCAGGCCATCCAATGGACCAATGGACGTTTTTGATGTTGGTCCATTTGTTTTTTAAGCTCAGGTGTTCTGGTCAAGGAGAAGAGCAGGGCAAATGAGCAAATGGAGCAACATACATTTTGCATTTTTGTAGTTGGATCTTTTGTGTTTTTTAGTTCAGTATGGGGAGATCCTGTCAGGTGAGTCACTTTATATTAGTAGTCATAAATAAGAAAAATATAAAAAAATGAAAAAATGAAAAATATAAATTACATATAGACTTAAATAAAATATAAAAAAAAAAAGTAAACTAACATAGATTCATTTTAAACCTAGATCTATCAAGTACAGAGAGATCCAAATGGTAAGAAAATATACACCTCAATAAATTGGATTCCTCTCAGTACTTGGTAAGAAAATATACACCAGACAATCTTGAAGCTTTCGAATTTAATTCTCAATTATTGCATAAATTGTTGCAATGGCAAGCTTACCCAGATCTATCAAGTACACAGAGACCCAAATGATAAGAAAATATACACCTCAATAAATTGGATTCCTCTCAGTACTTGGTAAGAAAATATACACCAGACGATCTTGAAGCTTTTGAATTTATTGCTCAATTAATACACAAATTGTTGCAAATTGTTGCAATGGGGGCAGTACAGGCTATGAGATGACTTAGGTGAGAAAAGTAGTTACAGATGCATTCGCTTCAAAGAGAGTCCTCTGGTAGTATTCAGAAAGGCAGGTTTACTTGGATAGGATTCACATGTATTCTTTTTTCAACGGTCGTGTCAATTCAAAGCTTGGTTGCCAAGTATTGTTCAACGTGGTTATCATAGCATGCATGGGAATAGATGCGTGCATAGAATTTGGCTGTAAGAACAAAATTCAGTAATTACCTTATGCATAATGTTCGATGCTTACAATGAACATGCTAAATGTGATAATTCATAAGGAGGCACTTGTAGCTGAATCATGCCCTCACCAATACCATTGACTACATTTTGGTTTTATGTGTGGTGTACCTCCGATGTTCGTCGCCAAGTTAGGGTCTTTTTGTTCGTTGCCTGGCCCAATGCTTAGAGTGAACTTAGCTTTTCCCCAAAATCTCTATATTTGTGAGATCTATATTTGTGAGATCTGGAGATTGCGAGCTTATGAATCCTAGAAGTAAAAAGTGAAACAGAACTAGGGTCTATAACAATCGGAACGAAAAGAGTCGAACCGGGGCTCTTTCATGGGACTGTCACCAAAGCACTATCACGAACTGGCTTCTACAATGGCTTTACCCTTTCCCAGCTCCTATCAAAATACCTAGGACTATATACCTGCAACTCGAATGCTGACTCGAATCCCTATCGGCCGGCCAGAGAGATGTTCCTTCCCATTTCTCCTCGTCGCATGTATAAGATATGAGAGGGACCCATTTGATAGATATCGCCATGGTGCTTCGGGTCTCGCCGGGTCCGGAGTATTGCCAGGGGTGCTTTGTAGATACAATGCTTTGAGGGTTATCTAGTGCTTTGCCAAATGGGAGATCCTCGTACTTTCCGTTGGCTTGGCTGGACGAGGAAATAAGTAAAAATGGAATAAGTTGCTAGGGCTCTCAGTCTGTCTCTGCACAAGGCTGCAATACAGAGCACGTCTATCTTGAAAGTTGAAACCATATCACTGAAATAGCATCTACATATGGGATGGTTTGCAAAGGATACAAGCAGCTCAAAGTGGCAGCAGAAATTCATTTTCAGAATCTTTACAATGAAAACGGAGATGGGTTTGAGGAGGACATCTCCGATTTCCTCTCGCATATAGCCTTTCTTGTCAACAGTGAAGACAACACAGTTCTCATGAATACTTTCTGAGAAGAAGAAATCTGCAATGTTATTTGGACCATGGAGCCCGACAAAGCTCCATGGCCAGATGGGTTCTCAATCCATTTTTATAAAACTTGCTGGAAGATAATCAAAGTTGATCTCCTCAGAATGATTAAAGCTTTCCATCAAAAAGCCAAAGTGGGTGGTAGTACAAACTACACTTTCTTAGCTTTAATTCCCAAAGAAGTGGGAAAACAATATTGAGCATGCTGCAGAGCATTTAATGCAGCTGCAGCGTGCTTGGTGATCGTTGGATCTCGAGCTGTTAGAAATCCAATGGTCATCAAGTATGCTGCAACTGCATTAAATGCTCTGCAGCATGCTAAATATTTTTGCCAAAGAAGTGAACCCAGGCTCCTTCGACAGATTAGTCTCATTTCACTTTGTTAATGCTTAGTACAAAATTCTAGCCAAGCTAATGTTATTCTAGCCAAGCTAATGGCTAACAGAATTAAGTCGGTGCTAGGGAAACTCATTTCTCCCACTCAAAGTGGATTTGTTAAAAGGAGACATATCTTGGACAACGTTATACAAGTGCAAGAAGCTATGCACTCCAATCCTCAACAGAAGGAGCAAGGGATGCTCATAAAACTATATATGGAAAATGCTTTCGATTAGATAAATCTCTCCTTTATGTATAGAGTCCTTTCCTTTGGCTTCAGTCCGGATTTTGTTAATTTGATTAAAGCATGCACTGGAAACCCTGGATAGCTTAGCTTGTGAATAAAAGGCCAGCCAATTATTTCCAAGCCACGAGAGGAATAAGGTAAGGTTGCCCTCTCTCTCCCTTCATGTTCATCCTGATGGAAAATTCTCTTAGTAGAAAGTTGGTTGCAAAAAAGAATGTAGGGACAATCCCACACTTTAGGATGATGCATGGTCTTGAGCCAATCAACCATGCCTTATTTGCAGTTTACTCTCTCCTGCTGCGAGGAGCCTCCATTAAAATTGTGAAGGTATTCTATGAAATCCTACATAAATTCTGCAACATCTCCAGAGCCCTCATTAATAAAAGGAAAAGCGATGTATACGGGTGGAATGTAGACCAACACAAAATTCAGATAATAGCTCATTTCCTGGGATTCTCAGGTTATACCCCTTTGGAAAAAATCAAATACCTTGGGCTACCATTAACCATGGGTACTAACAAGTCTTCGTTGTGGATTGAAGTAACAAGCAAATCAAAACAAAAATTGCAGTTTGGGGAGGTCAATGGCTCAATTATGTCAGGAAACTCATTCTCATAAAATCGGTACTCTCTTCCTTACTGATCTTCCAGGTGTCCTTCCTTTTGGCACCAAAGAAGATCACAGAGCAGGTCTCAAAACTGATATGAAATTTCCTATGGCGTGGAGGTAAATGATATCAAAACAAATTTCATTTAGTAAAATGGAACATTGTCAAACGCCCAATTGTTGAAGGAGGTTTACGGGTAAGAGACCCTGGCCTTGCCAACATTGCTTTGGGTGGCAAAATTCTGTGGACACTATACACAAACAACAACCATCATGTAAGTAAAATCTCGAGGAAAAAAGTATCTCAAAGGTGCTTTGTTGAGAAATATCCAGACAGTAAATACAAAAAAAGGATCGATGGTCTGGAACCTTTGTCGGCGTGGATTATATTTCTTCCAAAAAGAGTTGTATCGCATTCCCAAAAATGGAATCAACACTTTGTTGTGGGATGACAACATTATGGGCCATTCTCCTCTCACGAACTCTGATAAGATAAAGGACGTGTGTGTATGGCTCACCAAACAAGGAATTCACAAACTCGTTGACATCTCTGTGTGGGCTTCAGGGAATTGGCTGTCATGGACCTTCCCTAGCACTCCAGAGCACTTACATTTGCAACAGAACCTCCTCATATCAGAGTTGAAGGTTTCAACTCTAGTGCATGAACAAGCAAAGGATAAATGGGGTTGGGGTAAGACTGGGATATACACTGCGTCGCAGGGATTCTCTTCTCTTCAAACTTACCAAGCGTCGATCCATCCAACGTCTTTTTGGAAGCAGGTTTGGGAGCCTCTCGACATTCCCAAAGTAAACTCTTCTTTTGGGTTTTAATGCATAAGAGAGTTCTTACAGGAGAAAATCTGTTAAGAAAAGGCATTATCAGACCCCATAGATGTGTAATGTGTTGTAATGATCTCGAATAATGGAACACATGTTTGTGGATTGTCCATATGCACAAGAAGTCTAGAAAATTCTCCTTCATGGCCTCAATGTTACAGCTCCAACAGAGACCTCGGTTGTTGCATTATACTCTTCTTGGAAGGCAAGATATCCCCACGCAATTCCAAGCAAGTCCTTGTGGAACTGAACCTGGCAGGCCATTCCCAAGTACGTCTACTGGAAACTTTGGTTGGCTAGAAACGACGAGACATTCAACAGTTCTCTGCGCCCCCCTTCAATGGTGGCAACAAATGCCAAAGATCTCTTCTTGAAACACTAGCCCAACAATCCTATAAGAATGAAAACTCTCTCCTCCTAGAAGAAAAGAAATGGATGGGAACTTATATATTCAGAGTCAGAAAAAAGACCATTGTTCGTTCCTTCAAAACTGCGAGATGGAGATTACGAGATACAGATGCAAATTTTCAGGATTGGTGGAGGAAGCATGGCAAAGCTTCGATTTTTTTTTATGGTGCCTCCAAAGGAAATCCAAGGATTGTTGGAGCTGGAGGAGTGATATACTCCCCGGACGGTTCTAGAAAAGATAGCTTTAGCTGGGGGCTAGGCCAGAGAACTAACAATCAGGAAGAAATTCTTGGGTTGTTAAAAGCTTGTCAAATAGCATGTGAAAACAGAAATAGAGAAATACAGGTCTTTGGAGATACTGGAATTCTTATAAAAAATTTAAATAGGGAGGATCATTTCAGCAATCCATCTCTCAACAAGACTTTGCAAAAGTTGCAGTACCTACTGCATGACTTCTCCTCCTCCCTCTTTTTCCACATACTCTGCGGATCAAACAAGGAAGCAGACTTCAAAGCAAACTTGGGATGTCTCCTGCCTCAAGGAGCATACAACAAAAATGATGAAGAACCTTCATGGATCCCTATACCCTAAACTCCAAGTTTGTAAAGAAAAGAAATTATATTTTGGTCTAGTAGGCTTTTGAATCCCTCACCATTTCAGTTAAAAAATAAATAAATTTTTTATTCAAAATTGTACTCAAAGTATTTTGGGAAGTTTTGTTATTGATAGAATTTTTAATTTTAATATATTTTAAAAAGAAGTTTAAATAAAATAATAAATTAGAACTAATCTCTAACTCATCTTAAAAAATAAGTTTGAAAAATTAAATTTATCCCATTTTTAACTTGTTACTTATATATATAATAACAATTAATAAGTAACATTATTAGTATGGATAACAAAATGGAATAGATTTGGGCACCAAGAGTGGACGGAGAACATAGGGGCGAGAGAGGTGAGAACGTTGGAGTGCGTTGGAGTACTGCCGCGTAGGGTTCCAGATCGCCATGGCTGCGCCTGGGGGAGGGCTCTCCCCTCCCTCTGCTCCTTCTTCTGCAGCTGAAGCTTTCCACCAGTTACTCAGGTCTCCGGGTTTCAAGCCGGTGGCTCCAATCATCCCGAAGTTCATTAAAAAATTGGATGCAATCCCTGAAATCGATCTCCCTTCTGAACAGCCAATCAAGATTGCCTTAGCTTTGGCGAAGCGAGGATTGGTAGGCCAGTTCATGGGGCTTTGGCCCTCAACAAGAACCACTGATGACTGGATCCAAAGGAACTGGAGGCCTCAACTCAAGAACAGTGTTACCTGTTACCCTGTTGGACGAGGGTTCTTCATCTTCGAATTCATAGCAAAAGAAGACCGAGATCTTATATTCAGAAATGGCATGTATTTCATGGGTTCCCAAGGTCTGTATCTCAATATATGGACCCCTGACTTCAATGCAGAAGTAGATGTGCCGAAAGAAGTTCCAATGTGGGTAAGACTCCCAAATCTCCTAGTTCATTGTTGGAACACTCAAGCCCTGGAAAAAATAGGGAATGCTCTCGGTAGATACATTGATAAAGCCGAAAACAAGGGACAATATTCTTGTGCCAGAATTTGTGTAGAAGTAGATCTGGAAGCTGGGCTAGCTGAGGCTGTGAAACTCAAAGTTGGAGAATGGCATCACTTCCAAAAGCTGGATTACGAACAATTACCATTCAAATGCCGACTCTGTCATGAACACGGGCACTTCCAAAGAAACTGCCCCAAAATGCAAGCTTCGGAAGAGGGAGAAGGATGGCAAAAAGTCAAAAAAGGGAAAACAACGGGCAAAAGTAATGAAAAAAAGGCCACAGGAAGCATGCAAGATCACACATCAAGCTCAACAAAACCGAACCAGGAAGCCACAAATCTCGATCCAGTTATCATTCCAAATGATGAGGAAGTTCAGATCATCAACGAGCCAGCTGGGAAAGAACCAATCTCTGAAAGCATTAACAGAAAACAAAAAGGAAGTCATTCTGCCAATAGAGAGGCCACAGAGATGTTGGAGCCAGTGGAAATACCCCAAACTGTTCCAGATCCTTCACTGGCTACTGAGGCTTTAGGATCCACCAAAGAAGCAAGCGCAGAACATCTCCCAGATTCGGACCCAGGTGAAGAATCGGATGAGGATTCCTCAACAAGCAGCCTGCATGCTACCCCCTTCAAAAATCCAAGAGGAAGGAAAACCAAAAAAAAGAAAAGAGAGGAAGCAACCTACCTAGCTATCCTAGATGGCTCGCAAAAGACCCTAAAAGGCATAATGAACACCAGATCCAAAAAAGGAACTACTCAGGCCTCAAAAGGGGCCAACCCCACTCAAAGTAATTAATGCGGTACATCTCCTGGAACTACAGAGGACTAGGATCGGCTTTAAAAGAAGAAGCAAAGAAAGATTTGGTGCGAATTCATAACCCTGAGATTCTGCTAGTCTAGGAAACAAAAATGGAGGAATCTGCTACCCTCCAAGCTGGAAATAAATTCTGGAAAAAAGGGCCTGGGATTGGCAACAGCTCTAGAGGCGCATCTGGAGGTATTGCCACTTTTTGGGACTCCACTCTGTACTATCTTGAAGATGAGGAACAAACGCTGCACTGGGTGTTCACCAAACACATCCATAAACATTCTGGTCGAAGTGTAAGTTTATTTAATCTCTATGTCCCTGTATTACCTTTGGAAAAAAAAGACTGCTGGAGTATGCTTGAATCCTTTCTTAACTTGCATCATCTTGAGAATATCATAGTAGCTGGCGATTTGAATGTCACCCTTGCTACCAATGAGAAAAAAGGAGGATCGCTGGTCAGAGATCCTTCGAGGGAATGGGTCGAAGACATTATGCTGGGATGGGATTTGATCGATATAAATCCAGTCAAAGGAAAGTTTAATTGGACAAACAAGCGAGTTGGTCCTGGCCATGTAGCAGCCCGGCTTGATAGGTTCCTGGTCCACTCTGCCTTTCTCGACTTGGGCCTTCTAGCCTCTTCAAAAATCCTCCCTCATAGCACCTCTGATCATAAGCCAATCCTTCTTGAGTTGAATCTTGATCAAAACCTTGGCCCTCTACCCTTCCGTTTCAGCCTGCTCTGGATCCATCAAGAGGACTTTATGCAAGTAGTCTCCGATTCCTGGGAAACACAAATAAAAGGATCTCCGTCCTACATTTGGGAAGAAAAAATCAAGAAGCTTAAACTTGACTTGAAAGACTGGGCAAGAAGCATTCCATCCCCCATCACAAATCGGAAGTTGGCTCAAGCTGAACTGGAAGCACACCAAACTCTCATGGATATCAGCCCCATCACGGACAGCCTCCTAAAAAAGGAAGAGAACCTGCAGAAAGCCTACCACTCAGCCTGTAGGATGGAAGAAGAATATTGGAGGCAAAAATCCTGAAATCTCTGGTTGCTAAGTGGGGACAAAAACACCAAGTACTTCCATAAGCAGGCAGTGGCACGGAAAAATTACAAAGCGGTCTCCGAAATAATTTATCAAGGTGAGCTGATCAAAGATTTTGAGGGCATAAAGAACGCTGCTGAGAAGAATTTCAAAGAGCTTTTCTCTGCTCCTATAGAGGACCCGCTAGACACCTACGCCCATCCATTCGATCTCATCCCTCACCTTATTAAACCTGAGGAAAATATCTTCCTTACTGCCCCAATCACCATGAAGGAGCTGAAAGATGTCCTTGATATAATGAATCCTGACAGCGCCCCTGGTCCTGACGGTTTCACAACAAGATTCTTCACTTCCTGCTGGCCAATAATAAAATATGATCTTCTAAGAATGATCCGGTATTCACAAAAGATCAACAAGCTGGGAGGCAGCACCAACTCCTCCTTCCTGGCTTTGATCCCAAAAGAAAAAGGAGCCAACACCTTCAATAGATTCAGGCCGATCTCTTTGTGCAACATAGGCTACAAGATTATAACCAAGATTATAGCCACCAGACTCAAAAAAGTTTTGCCCAGGATTATTCCAAAAAACCAAGGTGGTTTTATCAAAGGTAGGAAGATTCTTGACAACATCATTCTAGTTCAAGAAGAAATCCATTCAAGCTTTCAGCGCAAGGAAAAAGGTATGGCAATCAAACTTGATTTAGCTAATGCTTTTGACCGTGTAAGACATGATTTCCTGTTTGCTGTCATGGGAAAATTTGGCTTCTCACAAACCTTTATAAGCTGGATCAAAGGCTGTGTGGGTGACCCTTGGATAGCTCCGCTGGTCAATGGCAGGCCAACAAATTTCTTCAAAGCCTCCAGAGGCTTAAGACAGGGCTGCCCGCTGTCCCCTCTGCTCTACGCCATTCAAGCCTCGTTGCTCAGCTTTCAGCTCAATCTCAGTCAGGACATCCACATGCTGCCAGGTCTAAGAATAGCACACAATGTTCGGGATATAAATCATGCCCAATTTGCTGATGACACTCTTTTGCTAGGGGGAGCAAATACTCATTCAGCTGAACAATTTAAACATGAGCTGGACATTTACAAAAATGTTTCCGGCAGCAAAATAAATTTCCAGAAAAGCAAAATATTCAGTTGGAAATGCTCAGCAAGAGAGCTAGGGGATATAGCAAGATCGCTTGGAATGGAAGGCACCATGGATTGGGACAGCTTTACTTACCTGGGCATTCCCATTTGTAAAATCAAAATCAAACCAGCAAATTGGGAGTCCATTATAGACAAAATCAAAGACAAAATCCAAAGATGGAATGCAAATTGGCTCAATCTCGGAGGTAAGACAACTCTTATTAATGTTGTACTCAACAGCATGCCTATTTATCAGTCCTCAATTTTGCTTGCTCCAGGATCAACAATTCGAAAAATAGAAGGACTTCTCAAGAAATTCATTTGGGAAGGGGGCAAAGGGAATGAAAAGAAACTCCATCTTGTCAGTTGGGAAAAGATAAAAAAACCTCGTGATGAAGGGGGGCTTCAAATTCGGAGTTTACCCAACCAAAATCTAGCTCTAGGAGCTAAGATACTTTGGCAAATGATCTCAGGGAAAGAAAGTTGGAGTAAGAAAGCTCTCCGCAAAAAATTTTTCCCGGAACTAAAAAGAGATGCCTTGACATGCAGCCTCCAATCAGAAGAGGATCCCCTGTTTACAATTTATGTATGAAATCGTTGGATTTGATCAAAAGGATCCTTTACTGGATATCGGGGAATGGGAAGAATATCAAAGTTTGGGAAGACTCAATTCTTGGAGAAACAACCCTGGGTAGCTGCTCGGAAATTGACAACATCAAGCTGTGGCTCTTGGCTAAAGGGGCCACCTCGCTGTGGGATCTTTCAGCTTGGGATGACAACCTCTGGCTCAGCTGGGACCTCGGAGACCCTCCTCCTGACCTTCACAATGAAGCTGAAATCCTTACTAGCCTCCTCCAAGGCAAAGCTCCTATTAAAGAAGATCTCAACGACAGAAGAGGGTGGGGTAACATGTCTGGTAAATACTCAACCTCTGAAGGCTATAAGCTCACCCAAGCAATCCCAACGGCTGCTCCCAATCCGGCAATCTGGAAGTTTATCTAGTCTAATCCCTTTATCCCAAAAATTGATTTCTTTTGCTGGACACTTGCCCACAAGAGCATTCTCTCTGGGGAAAACTTAAAAAAACGAGGTTTGGAAGGCCCAATCTGTTGCCCGTTCTGCAAAAATGAGGAAGAAACCTCAGAACACCTCCTCCTAGGTTGTAATTTCTCCAAAGAAGTGTGGATTAAAGCCTTGAATCTACATCCATCCTTAAATCTTCCTGGTTCCATCCAGGGGCTGCTTTCGAGCTGGATGAATCTTTCTCCCTTCCACCTGTCAAAGAATCCTCTTCTTCAATCAACCTGGAACTGGTTCTTAAAAGCCATTTGCTGGAAGCTGTGGATAGAGAGAAATAACCGTATTTTTAGGGATCATGAAAGCCATCATGATAGAATTGCCACTCAAGCCAGAGCTATTCTTGGGGAAGTATTGGATCATAATTTTAATGACTTCAGCCGTCTCCTGCCTGAAGAGTTGCAGTGGAAAAGTTCAAATACTTCCATCCTAAAGAATAAATCAGTCCCTAATCATCCTCTCCCTGCCCATTGGGAAATTAGGATTGCAGAACCTGAATTCACCATATAGAAGTCTTCGCTGAACAAACACTGTCTCTTCTTTGACGGTGCGGCTAAAGGTAATCCAGGCTTCGCTGGATGCGGGGGTGTGATCAGCTCAGCTAATGGAATTATGGTCAGTAACTACTCTTGGGGTCTAGGCGTTGAAACTAATAATTTCGCCGAGTTTTGTGGCCTTCTGCAGGGTCTAAAGATTGCCCTGTCCAAAAGAATTACCAGTCTGGCGATCTTTGGGGACTCAAGAATGCTGATTCTTGCCCTAAATCGAAAAAATCGACCTGCTCACCTCAAGCTGGCTCAAGTGTATCAGAAAATCCGTTCCTTAAGCAAAAAGTTCCAATCTATAGAATTTTACCATGTGCTGCGGACCCTCAACTCGGTGGCTGACAAAGCAGCAAATTATGGGACACTCCTGGGAAGAGGCGTCTTAGTCAATGACGGTTTTGAAGACAGATGTGACATTCCTTAGATGCCGCAGAACATTACTCAAATGGAAGTTCCCCTTCTGACCTGCAGAGCAGTGGTGCTCCACGTTCTACTGACAAGAAATCTCTGCCAAATCGTAGAGGGAAGATGGCTGATCCACGAGATTCCTTAATCGCTGTCAAGCATTCTGAACCAAATCGCATTTGGGAAAGCACTGAACCACGTTTTTCTCAGGTCACCGCCAGAAGATCTATCCCAAATCGCAGAAGCAGAATGACTCGTGACTATGATCCCTTTTCAAATGGTTATTTATTGACTGCAATTCTCCCCATCTCTCACAGAAGTGAATCAAAGTTCACCGTGGAGGAAATTCACAGCGAATTTTCTGAGCTAGTTTGGTGGAAGCGTCTGCAAGCCAGCAATTGGTCGAAGTCTGTTCTGCTCTCTCCCTTCAAGCTGTTTGACATGGCTTCCTCTTCTGAATCCAGCCCCTCAGTTGAAGATAAGATCGTCTCTTTGGAGACTTCTTTGGGGAGGCTCCGAGCGCGTCTGGATCAGCAAGAGAACCTCCTTAAAGAGTCCAACCAGGCGGGTGAGAAAGCTTGGGATCTCATCAACAACGACCTCAGGAAGCTAAGAGCTGACCACGATTCCTCAAAGGAAACTCTTGAAGAGTTCAAGGAAGAAGCTCAAGCAAATTTCAAGGACGTTGCCAATGTCCATGGAAATTTTGGGAATCGAATCAGCTCTCTGGAATCAGCTATGGCGAACTTGAAAGCCAATTTGGGCAAATGAATTAAAGTCTGAGGAATGTCTGAAATTCCTGGCACTACCAGCACCCTGCTCCCTTTGTTATTTCTGCGTTCCCTCCTATATTTAATCTCTGTTTTCTAACCGTTGGTTGTACTGAATCCCAGATTTCTTTGTTTCTCTGTCAAAGCACGCGGTAGCTGGTTTACCGGTATCACTATAATCTACTACTATGTTTTAGTAAAAAAACAAACAAAATGGAATAGATTTTTTAAAGCATATGTCAAGAAATTATGAGATTTTATTGGCTTGGCCCATATCAATTCTTAATATATGGATTTTTTTGTTGTCTCTTCTTAACTAAGCTATTTTTAAAATAAATTGAATACATATCCTCTTGTAAAGAAAACTTACACTTAACCAAATAAAAGAATCAATCATTTTATTTAATTTTCAATTTTTTTATGTTTTATTTTTTAAATTTAATGAAAAATTAAAGACATTGATGTCATTTCTATAAAAGTTTAGAGGTTGGCATTTTTGTAAATTTAACGGAAAACTATAAAAGATATTGATGCAATTTTCACAAAAGTAAGAGGAAAAACGTGTAGGTTTGTGGATATAGGTTGTGGAAAAAAATAAGAGGGCAAACTCCTTGTCCAAGGAAGGACTGAGTATGGTTTCTGGTCATCTCTTATTCACTGAATCATGTGATGATGAGTTTATTGGGGAAGTCTCACTCCAACTTTTTTAGAGCTTTGCTTTGTCCTATTTCAGACTTTTGTCTTCTTGGCACCTTTGAGTTATTTCTAGTTATGCTGAGCAGCAGTAACAAGAATTTTGAGAGTATCAAGCCCTATCTTGGATAAGGTTTCTGGGCTCTTGTTATTTTCTTTAGGGACAATTTTTGACTGATGATATATTGCACTCTTATGAGAGGTCTTTTTCATGTATTGATGCCTAGGTATTGATAGTGTGGTTTTATCATGAGATTAGTTAATCTGTTGTATTAATGTATTATAATGAAGAAATATTGTTTTGTTAGGCCCATTGGGGTCTCGACAGTTTTGCTTGAAGATGTATCAGGTTACCTTTAATTCAATAGAATATCAAGGAACTGTTTTTTTCGTGTGAAAAAAAAAGTTGTGAAAAAGAACAATCGACCACCTTCCACGTGGATAAAAAATCAAGACATCAAATGTTTTTATTAGTCAAGAAAAAGTGATGATAGCGTGTCATTGGTAAACTAAAAGTGTTCACAAGAGCTTGTGGCATTTACTTACTGGTACTGGGACCTGGAGCAGGATCATTGCTCATAAATATTTAAAGAACATACCTCTTGATGTCTGGATTCGTGGCCGGTCCTTTAGTATTGTTGGTACTTCTTATTTCTGGAATGGGTTTATTAGAATTATTGAGTGGATTACCTGTTAGCTGGGATGGAAGGTGGGAAATGGATTAAAAATCAGAGTGGGCATTGACCCTATTGCTGGGCTCAACTCACAGTATATCCTATCTGAGGAGGTTAGGGATTATCTCGCTGACCTGGGAATCACTCATCTTGCACATGCTCATAATCTGGATGGCTGTGGATTGAATGGGACTGTATGGTACTCTGCCTCTGATTTGCTACTGGGAGGAGTATGGGCTGAACAGTGGTCCACATATGCAAATGGACTATCACATGGGGGTATTAGGATTGGTCTTTCGGAGGACAGACTGTTATGGATGTATGATGCACAGAGGGGTATGGTGACTGCCAGAAAAGCTTATGATTTGATTGTCTCAAATCACAAAAATGTGCTGGAAAATGACATCATGATAAAGATTTGGTTCTTTAATTTTCCCCTTAAGATTAAATGTTTTGTGTGGCTCTCATGCAATAAAAAAATAAATACTTGGGATACTTTGAGCAAGAAAGGATGGAGCGGTCCTAATAGATGCTGTCTCTGTAAAGAGGAGGCAGAGTCGGTTGAACATCTTTTTGTCAGTTGTCGGTTTTTGAAGGAGGTCATCGGAGGCCTTAGCTGTATTTTAAATGTGCACTTGGACTGGAGTGCCCCTACTTTACTGGAAAAATTATCTCTTTGGCTATCACTGAAGGGGTATTTACTGTATCTGCCTTTTTTCATCATTTGGTATATTTGGAAGGCTAAGAACAGTTTATGTTTTGAAGATCAGGAGCCCTCATTGAACAGACTACTATATATTATTTATGATGATTTCATGACATTTAAGCCTCCTCTGATTCATAAGAACAGAATTAGGAACATTGGGAAGTCTCCTACTTCAGTGTATCCTATGATCTTTTTTGATGGTGCGGCTGCAAAAAATTTGGGGGGTGCGGGAATCTGTCTCTGGTTGAATGATTTTCACCTTCTAGCCTTCAAGCTCGGATGTGGCAGCTGTACCAACACTAGAGCTGAGCTCTTAGCACTTTGGGCATCACTACGGGTTACAAAGGATATTGGGTTACCTTACCTACATATCTTTGGCAACTCCTCTGTGATTATAAATTGGGCAAAAAAGGAATCCACCCTAGATATGGTGAATCTTGAGGCCTGGTGCCTCAACACTAGGATTCTCATGTCCTCTTTTATGTGGGTGGATCTCAGTCATGTTTATAGGGAACATAACAGGAGGGCAGACATCTTATCAAATGAGGGACTGCACTTGGCACCGGGCCATCTCTTACTTACTGAATATTTTGGAAACGAGATTATTGGGGAAATATCATCATGGCTCTTTTAGAATATGCTCATTCTATTACAGTTGATCTCATCTGATTCATTGAGATATTTTCAGGTTTTGTTGAGCAACTATTATTGTATTCAAGAGACTCTCTCCCTCCTTGGATTAGATTTCTGGGCTCCTGTTATTTTCTTTAGGGACATAGATCACTGTATCAGATAGCCTTCCTATGAGAGGGATCATATTGTAGTGATCTCAAAGTGCTTTGAGCCACTCTGTTATACTGTGGGTATTCTACTTGTATTTTTCTGTGTAGTATGTATATTTGGATAGGACTGTTATCACTATTTGCTATTCTGTCCATGGTGGCATTCTGCTTATTTTGAAGATGTAAAAAGTTTCTTTGATTCATTGAATACCAAGGAATGCTTTTTCGACTGAAAAAAAAAAAAATGTTCACAAGAGAAAATTTAGGACAATGAGTTTTGAGATGCGTGTAGTTTAATAAAAAACAAACAGAGTGATTTATAAAGTCCATGTCGACCTCAAAGCACGACTAAAGAAACCTTCAAATCGAGGAAAGGAACATAAAATAAATGAGGTGAATACATAATAGAAAATTAGGAGTTTAAAATTATTTTAATATTGAATTTGTGTTTGGATATGTTTTTAATTATAGAAAAGAAAGTCATCGGAGTATTCGAGTTATTCTTGTTGAGGATGTTGTGGAGTTTTTGAGTTATTTTTGCCGAGGATGTTGTGTTTGCTTAATATTTTGGAAATTGTTTTGAAAATCATAAGTATTTTCTTTAATTAGATTTATATTTTTATTAAATTAATTATTTGTTTTTAAAATATTTTAAGATTTAATATTATAAAACAATTAAAAATATTAAATAATAAAAACAATAAACAAACTATATTACATTAAATTAGGGAACGATTAAATAACAAAAAAATGAACAAAACATACAACATATTACATTTACCAAACATTTTTGTGATAAGTAACAACATATTAGATATAGTACTAAAACCCCAAACATCTCAACATATGATCCCATCCATGTCATCAAATATGAGATTAAAATAGATTAAAACTATTCGGAGTGAGTTAGTCACAATTAACATCAAATTTATTATAATTGTATAAGTAATTGTTATTAACTAACATTATGATGTAGCCTTAATGGCTAGCTCAACTGGTTGGCCCCAGTTGACAAGTCGTTTCCGTCTTAGGGGTTCGACTTCTGAACCCCCTGGGGTCAAGGTTCCTCTTCCAAGGTAGCTAATTCATCGAAGTATTGGGAGCCAGAGGGTGAGGCCCCTTTGGATGAAACCCTTGGTATTCTTTTGTTGAAAAAAAACAAAAACAAGCTAACATTATGACATAATATGATATTGACATCAAATTTATTATAATTGTAATAAGTTGTCATTAACTCACATTATGACCTACTATGATGTACGTCCTCCTAAATTTACAATTAAGACCTTCTTTAAAGTAACAAATTCTAACATATAATTAATTTAATATTATAAATAAATAATATATGTCAAATTAAATAAACAAACACTTGAAATTTATTCTCTTTATTGAAGTGGTTATAAGAGTAGTGGAATCATCTTTATTGTAGTGGTTATAAGAGTAGTGTAATCATCCCATCAGTGTGGGATCAATTTAATTAATGAATATTGTAGGCATCTTTAATTAGTGAATATCTATTGAAGGTGGCGTTGGTGGCCACCTAGGCAATGTTAAAGATCAGAGTGGTGTCAAATGTTATAGTAGATTATTCGTAACTAAGGGTACAATCTTGTCACATGCTTGTTGCACCTTTATCGTGGTGAGGTGGTGGATTTGATTCCACTAAATATAGCATCACTCTCACAATGTATAACAATGTCATGTGTACTCTCTATGTTTAATAATACAAGTGATGGCCAAGCTATATTTGATGTTTTCTCTATACCTTTTTCCTAGATATACTTAGGAAAAATTCATCTAAGACATTTCATATCCCAATGATTTGGATTTATGTGAGAACGAAATGAAATAACAAAGATAACACCATAAACTCAGACATTTTGCAATGAAAAACAAAGATACAATAAACACATATTCTATTAAATGGCGGAAATAGAACATACTGTAATACAACAACTAGAATGGTGATAGCTATCTCTGAGAAGAGATGTGTCTACTACGCTCATCCCTGCCAAGCTGAATACAAAATGAGGCCCAAATGGCCTATTTATAATAAGCATGAGGGCGAGAACCCCAAAAGTCCAAAACATAACCCTAGAAGATGAACCGTCTTAAAGTTTGCGGCCCCAAGGTGGTTAGTTGAACAGTCAACTTCCTGGGGTCATAACTTTTGCATATGATCTCTGATTTGGGCGCTCGATAGCCCGTTGGAAAGGTCTATCCGAGCTTTACATCTTTCGAATGGGGCCAAATGCATACCAAAAATTAACCATTTGGACCTTGAATTGCCAAAAAACGTTGTTTAGGGCCTCTAAACGGCCTCGAAAGTTTGGGACCTGAATAACCGTAGAAAAATAACTAGGAAATTGCCACAATGGACAATTGTTTTGAGCCAGTGGAATAGTTGGGTGGCCACCGATCTTCATCTAGATCACCCCAACCCCCAAAATGACCATAATAAATTTATAGATAAATTGACATATTGTGAAGCTCAGCAAAAGTTTTGTGTGGCCGAAAAAATGTTTGACATACCTTATAGATTCCAACACATATATTTGTAGTCAAAAAAATTCTTAGTTCAAAAAATATTTGACATTCTCTGTAGATCCACACATATGTCATGTCCATTATCATCACTAACATCCTACTAAACATTGTACTCATGTTGAACCGTGATAGATCCTCACACTCCTCATTATAGAATTGATAATAAGGGTAGAACCAAAAGCAAGGTAGTATGTACCTAGTCATTCATTTACTCATATTGGTTCTCATAATATGTCCGAGCATAGTGTAATATAGATATAGTGAACCGAGGTGTTCAAGGATTAGGAGAGGAGTTTACGAGATATATCTTGGTTCGACTATACATTGCTTTGTGAATGAAAAGGGAGATATGACATGATGATGGGATACTCTATGATCATTTTTTGGTAAAATTTGTTGTTGTTTATGGTCTTATTACTTTTTTGGTTGTCTTGATTGCATGTATTTTTAGAGGGGAATTTGATTCCTTGAAGTTGCTCGAGATTATAGTGCCTATGGTGAAAAATTGAACGCAAAAGATTTCAAAAAGAAAAAAGTGATGATTTTCTTTTGAAAATGGATCAAAATAGACAAAGAATTTACTAAAATGAGTTTCAAATTCATTATCTCTTACTTTAATTATCAACATGATACAATAAAACATCCACCATATCCTTTATATCTTATACTGATTCCTTTAAAAAAAAACCACAACTACCATCATTTCAAATTTCAACAAAACCTTGTGTTTAGAATGGGTGGCCAATCCCTCCCCTCCATTTGAATCAACAAATGAACTCAATATTTAAACTTGAATCAAGAAATGAGTTCCCATAGTCTCAATATTTAAAGTGAATATAAATCCATAAAGGGTATTTCATAATATTGAATTGATGTCTTAGTGATAATTGAAATAGATAAGATAGCACTAATCATCACGTCACAAGTTTTAGATAATGAAGATTTCAAGAAATGCTACACTTTTGACGTAACTATTGGAAATGAAGAATTATTTTCAACTTTATGATGCCCACGAAATCTTGAAGATAAAGATAACCATTTACACTAGACTAATTGAAAGATATAACCATAATTGAAAAATATAGTCCAAATCATTTCTAATGCATTAAACTTTTTCGGTTGTCACATGTATAAACATGCATTTAAAGGTGGTAACTATGATTGAATCAAAGATAACTAAAAGAATGTGATCAATGAAAACTTAAGTGTACCTTTCTCTAAGTCATTCTTTGGCTAATAGAGAACCAAAAAGAATACAATAGTTTACACTAAGCTTTTCACATATTTATCTTTCAATAGAAAACAATACATTATTTATGCAAACATGTTTAAAGAACAATAAATATAATTTAATTATTATGTTATAAGTTTATTTTTATTATGAAGTTGGTGTACTTAGGTGGGACAAATTTTTTATTTGGTTTATTGATTTTTCTTTAACCTCCTATTGCTTAGTTCATCAACCACCAACCACCCCAAATCCCAACCATGAGAGAGTTGATGTAGGACATTGACTTCTTTGCTAGGGTTTTTTTTCTCCACCATATTAGTTCAACCTAGCTACTAGAATTATTACCTTTTTATGTTGTTTCTACCTTTTTCCATGTCGAAGATATTTTATATTTTTTACACGAGGACTACACAATATCGCTCTGTGAGAGACATGGTTGAAGAGAAGAAGGTGTCGTTGGAGAAGATTGACACCTTGAAGAATGTTGCATACTCATTGACTAAGAAGGGGGTTAGTACTAAGAAATCTTGTTGGTGTAGAGAAGCAATGGCTAATGACCTTGTTGCAGCTGCAACATTTTCCCAAAATTCCAAAACATTTCAGGACCGTCCTTTGCTTCGATTAGTTTGATTTTCTTCTTTGATTTGTTCTAATGATTTTCTAGAAAGATTTCTAATGCTTGGATTGATCTCCCATTTGTTTTAGATTTTCCTTTAACGCTTGAAACTGTTTGATCAAACTTGATTGTTGCCTTTGGATACAGTCTCAGCTTGTTTGCTCGGTTTGTTGCTCAATCAAATCAATTGTTGTTGTCGGTTTCAAAAGCGCATCCATTGGCATCCCGCCTGTCTGCTGCCAGCCTGCAATCAAGAAGCAGCGAGGAACCTGTCGCGGCTGCAACTATTTCCCCAAATTTCTTAAATTTTGGGCCCCTCCTCATGATTTAGCGTTACTTTTAATCTTTGGATCGTTTGAACTTTGTGGTCGTACTTCAATTTTGGATGATGTTAGAGAATTAACTATCGGCTTGTTTTCGGAGGTTGCATGCGTTTGAATTTTGCGTTTAGTCGAAGATGTGAGTTTGGTTTGTTAGCTGAGGATGAATCGGACTTTATTATTCTTTGGAAAGCCACTGTTGCGGAGGTAAAACAGGTTTACCGTCGCTGAGTTTTAAATCTGTCTAAGCACTTAATTTTTCTATTGATCGGGCGTCAATTTTGTTTGATCGGAAGCCGTAGTCTTTCTTTTTCCGCTGTTGTGGTTCCCAAATCATTTCTCCACCCGAAGCATGAAGCGTTCTGATCGCCGATGTGTATTGGTCTTTTGATCGCTTGCCTGTATCTTTTCTTCTTCCGCCGTTGCGGCTGGGAAAGCCATTTAGCGTCCGATGTAAAATGTCTTCCGACTTTCGATTGAGAGTCTTCCCGCCCTCAGGTCTCGTGTCCCTAACATTTTCGCTTCCGCCGTTGTGGCTCCCAAATCAAGTAGCCATCCGAAGTAAAAAGCGCTCCGCTGCCGATGCGTGTTGACTTTTTCGTTGCGTGCTCATAGTTGTGCCCCTTCCGCCGTTGCGGCTGGGAAAACCATTTGGCTTCCGATGTCATTATCCTTTCGATTTGCGATTGAGTTTTCCTGCCCTCCCATTGCATGCCTGTAGCCTTTACTCTTCCACCATTGCGGCTGGGCAGAGCTTTTGCTTCCGATGTCGATTTCCTCCCGTTTTTCGCAGTTGGTGTTTTTATCACGAGCCTGTAGGAGGACGAGGTAGTGTTGTCGGCATTTGTAAAATGACGATGGCGCACCTGGTCTTTTCTTATGGATTAGCTGTTTCAGTAATATAATTTGTTGCTTTGTTTTGGAACGCAAATCCAATGAATGATGCATTTTGGGTTTATTTGCAGGTGGACTCAAGGGATTGGTCAGACTACCAAGGCGCGAAGGTGTAGCTGGACATTGTAAATCAAATCGAAACTGGCAGGGTCGCAAGGGAGACAAGCGAAGGAAAAGACAAAATCGAAAGCAAAAAAATACACAGATCTAAAAAGTACGTCAGTTACTCAGTAGATA
>LPNX010949490.1:83308-167174 GCA_001517045.1 Pseudotsuga menziesii | reverse complement strand
TATATATATATATATATTAAGTACAAGGTCCTATTTTTTAGGGAAACCCTAGAATAAGGCTACGAGCCAAAAAATCAGACAAGGTCTGAGAATTAAGGCCAAAGGTTCAGATCAACCAAAAGAGGCTCTGATACCACTGAAATAACAAAGTTCCTCAATAATCGAATAACCAGAACAAGTAACGTAGAAAATCCATAAATGGCTAACTAGAAAGTAAGGATGTAATATATGATAGATAAGTGACTGATATTACATTTACTTAGCTTGTCTCAGAAGTACCCATACTTCACTACAAGCAGAGGCTTTGTTAACACATCTATATTTTTGCAATATGCTTTTCAGTATCAATGTACCGAAGTCTTTCCTTACAAGACCATGACTCCAATAAAGTGATACTTCATCTTAATGTTTTTCAACTTAACATGAAACATCGGGTTCTCAGAAGCCTTGATTATAACACTTAATAAATGTAGGCTCAAGTATTTCACCCTAGTAGGTATCTTCCCAAGCTACACTACTCCTCGACGGGTAGTGCTATCCGCAATACACTTTTTTCTGTAGTACTATCTGAAATACATCCTACTTCTGTAGTACCACCCATAATACACTTAGCTTCAGTAGTATTAACCGCAATATACATAGCTAATCCCAAGCTATATAATAGGTATACCATGTATCAATTACAATAAAAGGTACACAAACATATGCTTAGTAGTAAGCATAAAATACAACATGCCTACTAAGCACATTAAGAGACTAACAAGCTACTTATTCATGGCAGCATCTTCTGGATTCGATCCATGATGTAGTTTCCCTAAACTAGAAACTATGGATTTAAAAATCCATCATATACAAAACATTTTACAACACATTAAATGTGTAATATTCTTTCAGAAAAGAAATTTAATCTTTCCTTTTAATCTTCAACATTTGTTGACTTCTAGAATCTTCTACTATCTGGAGAAGTTCTCTGTGAGCTTACGATTCTCTGTGACATTCTCCAATGCCTAATCACTTTGACAATGATTTCATATTCTTTATACCTCAATACACCACTTAGCCAACTGTGTGGCTATATGGCCTCTCCAAGAGGTTTTACTTCTCCCCAACAATGTTAACTATAACTCTTCTAAAGTATCTGATAGTTTCTGATACCTTGACCATGTCTCTGCTCATGTGGACTCTCTCCATAACAGATACTATATCCCTTGGATATTTGAGTCATATACCATGACTTATCATAGCTATGTGAAACTTAGTGGTTTTATCTATTTCATGACTTGATATTATCCACGAGACTTTAACGCAGCCATGTACCAGTATATAGCTAGACTAAGCCATATGCATATGTATGGCTAACCAGTGTTTGCGTCATGTATCACTTCATGACTTACCAGTGGGGAGAAATCCTGAGTCATATCTTATATGACTAATTGGTGCATAATTTATCTGCTACTACCTATGGAGACACATCAATATTTCCTCTTCAATAAGAGGGGTCTTTCTGTATTACATTAAGTTTGTTTTGGACAAAGGATTAAAAGAATGTTGGAAATTCTGCTCTTCTATGGATATGTGTTGAAGTTGTACTCCTCCTTTCTGCACCATGTCTCAGATATAATTGACTAGGAGCCTCTTGAAGATTTTACTGCTTTACAACATGGTCTATCTGGAGCAACATTTTTGACGTGATTTTTCTTGATCACTGCACTAGTCAGAATCCATATATCCTTGAAACTTTCTTTCATTAAAATGAGACATGTATGAATCAACATTCATTCGTACCAAGTAGGTACTACAACACTTTCTTTGTTTTACATGACTATGTATGGATTGCAAAGCATACACTCGATCCTGGTGCTAACTAGGTATATCTAGGATCGTCTCAACAACTTGTAAAATCCTTCAAATCTGAATAGGAATCAAATTTATCTTTATATGTGTGGCCATGGACTTACAATCCTTTGTCCTGAAACCTTTTAGGAACTCTACTAAACATTTTCCTCAACAAAGGAAAATCTTATCTAGTGACAACCACACCTCTAATATCAAGAATCATCCAAGATTATTAAATACAACTTCCTTCTAAATATGAGCACCATGTAGGTCTCCACATAGCAAGAGGTTAATTAACCAGTTCCACTAGTTTTTTTTCTTCACGAGCTAGTAAATATATCTTCTCTTTTTAAACATTTGGATGTGAGAATCATAATATGAGTACTTCATATCAGAGACTCATGCTCCACTTAGCACTATACATACATGAATGCAACTAGGATTAAATAAAATACATTTAGGAGTCTTCTTCATCCAGGTTAGGGTTTCCTATTAAAATATTGCTGGAGGTTCTTCCCATAAAAAAATGGGACCTCTTGATATGCTCCTAGAAGCTTCATGCTTCACAACATCTTGCTTTATTTCATGATCTTCCATTGGAATGAATCCTCATTGAATGCATGTATGTTCTCCACTGGTAGGCCATAGCATATGGTATTTCCATATAAGCCAATTTTAGTCAAGTTATTAGCAACCTTGCATAATCCGGTCATTTCAATACAATGACAAATGGCTTACACAGACATGCAAATTTTTTATCTAATGTTTTAGTATAACCATATCTCATGAAGTTTAATCACATGAATACTTCAATGTAATTTCAATGGTTCACATGGTTAAGTAATCATGTTAATTAATGTTTTGGAATAATCCCTTACATATCTCATGTAATGTTTATGCATCTTATATGTTTCATTAGTTAAACATAAGATACACTTTCATGAGATTTACTATATGCCAATAAAAGACATACTATATGCTCAATCATGTAATTCTATAACATCATTCATAATACCAGGAATACAAATATCTAATTAATTGTAATGAAAACTCATTCAAAACCTTTAGATCTGATTTATAAAAGCATATGATGATCAAACTACAAAACTTATATTTTATTTTTTTCTATGGGCTACCTCTAGACCTCTGCTTCCATGCAGAGATTACTGGACTCCCTCGATATTGACTCTTCTTCCTTCACAGAAACTTACTGTATCTTGAAAATATGGACCCATGCATGAGGTAGCGAATCTCTGCATGGGGAAAACTAGATCCCATGCAAACTAGAGAGAAAACTCTTATGTACCAAAGGAAATACTCCTTCCGCTGGTCATCATCTTTTTCCTTAGATGATTTATTAATCCTGTGAGGCTCTTATTTACAAAAAATCCATTGGAGAAGGATACGATCTAATCCAAAAAACCTTGGGTCGTCCAACCAATTCATCGAGTTTGGAAAATTGACCACACAAAAATTCTGGAAAATTCATCTTCAAAGACTTGATCGTATCTCCCAAACCATTGTGAATTTTCAAAATCCACTCAAGAATTTGGTGAATGAGCCCATTTGAAAAGTGGGGTTTCAACAGTTTTGGTTGATTCCTCATGGTTTGATCGAAAATGCTTCACAAAATTTATCTCCCAGAATAGTGAAGGGAATGGTGCATACTAACTTTCTCTGAATTCACCCTACATTGGATAAAGGCTCCTCAATCACTGAGGTCATGTAAGCATATAGGTCATGCTCCTCAAGAATGTTTAACACCCTTTCCTTCCATATGATGAAATTGGAAGTACCCTTAAGATGATCTTCTAGTGAAACAGAGATCGATGCTATGGCTCTTCAAAGACTTTGCTCAACTCCTTAGGATCACGTATGATTTTGTTGCTTGCACAAAGTCACCTCCTTCATGCCCTAAGCTCTGATACCATGTTGATGTTTGAGAAAATATGAAGATATTGTAAGTTTTAAACCTATGCAAAGAAGCAAAGCATACAGATTCTTTTAAGCAAAATAGAGATCACAACACATCATTCACACATAAACACAGAGATTTACCCTGGAAACCCTTAACCGGGAAAACCAGAAAACCTTGGAGCGACACCTCCTATTTTCTCTTCATTACATTATGAAATCCTCACAATACAAAATATAGGTATTCCACAACATCCAAATACCCTAATTCGTTAACCCGAATTAGAAAAAGACTCCAATCCCTTAACTGGGATTAAGTTACATATTTTTAGACAAAATCTAAAAATAGCCATAAACAGCTATAAATAGCCATAAAATCTATAAATAGAAAAAAAAATTTGCTCGCTACGCTCGCATCAGAAATGGCCTAGCGGCCCTTTCCGAATGGAGACAGGGCCTGCGCCCTGTTTCCTTCGAAGGTGCCTTTGGGATCGTCGAGCTGCAGCACTGACATGCACACCTCCCCTTCATACGCACATGCAAAGAATATAACATATACCCAACAGATATATGAACATTAAAATTTTTATCAATGAAGTATTCAACACACGAATCTTTGAATCAAGCCAACCAAACAAATCATTCATCCACATAAGACAAGATATAGCCTGTGAAAAGTCTCTTAATACAGAGGATGAAAAACCCAACAATTCTTTATGAGTATATTAGATAGATTTGTAGAGAATGATTTAAATCACAATAGCAAACTACCTGATAAGAGAGAACACATATCAATAGAGAATAATGATCAGCGATAATGAACATGCCATGTGCTTGGCACATTAATAACAAGTCATAACCCTAGACACACATAAAATAGAAAATGGTTGCATGCCTTTAGTGCACACATGCATTACAACTTCGAAATTTCCTTCATGTAATATTAATACCTTATATTAAATCTTCAACATGCACAACTAATGTGCCATTCCTTCCATCAGGGATATCAACTGACAGTTAACTGACATCCGAGTGAATTATTTTATCTAACTGAATGATGATCACTTAGTTAATAGGATAACATAAGTGTCATAGTGCTTCAACTCAAGTGTCATCATGCAAAACACTTTATAACTGAAGTGTTGTCTTTTAGCTTATCTAAAGTGTAAACACTTTAGTTAACTTAGTCCATATTTCTTAACACTTAGTTTAACTTCATCATGATGAGCTCTTCTTTACTTAACTGATTGCATACATTAATATTTCAACTGATACTTTAATTGAAGCACCAATTGAGGAACACATAATTAACCGAAGCTTTATAACTATCGTTCACATTGAATATTTAACCGATGTTCAATAAATCAAGTTTCACTTGGTCATCTTTAGGAAATTCGAATTCTTTTATTCATGACCTCTTTTCATTGCTTATCGTTTTATCTTTGCTGCATGGTCTATATGTGTTAACATTAATTCATCATATCATAATATAATCATAATAATCATCACAAGTTATGATCATACTATATTACTCTCTGACCATATATTCATGTGCTAAAGTAATTCAATCTAGAGGCCACCAGTCTCTAGAGGAAGGCTTAATAGCTTTATCCATCTTGAATGACTATGGTTAGTAGTATATCACATAACATCTATGATTCAACATGCAAATCATTTCACCTTTACAACTAGAGGCCCAACTCTATGGGTACCCACTCTCTGGGTGACCACATTAGAATAATTTGACTTGATATTAATGACAAGTCCGACTTGATATTATCCACAAGTCCTCGGTCTTGATATTATCCACAAGACTTTACAATACAACATCACCACCTCAATCATATGAGGATATGTAGGACTTGATATTAACCATAATTCCGACTTAATATTATCCAAAAGTCCGAAGAATGACTCCGGATACTATAGATTCACTAAGATCGAGCGACCACACAACCTCAATAACTCCCCACTTACCCAACATCCAATCCACTACCACCCACATCCGAGGTATATCAACCATTGTTATTAATTAACATTATGACATAATATCATGTACTTCCTCCTAAATATACAATTATTATCTTCTTTAGAGTTACACATTCTAATGTCTAATGAAATTTATATTATAAATAAATAATAGATTTCAAATTAAATAAACACAAACTTTTAAATTTAATCTTTTTATACCCGTCGAAGGCTCATGTATATTGTAATCGATTTGGGTTGACTACATATTACTTTCTCTTTTGACCATAAATTCTTAACTTTTATCTATACTCTTACATCATAGCTGATTTTTTTTATGTTCTTAATTTTTTTTAATGGATTTATGTATCATTCTATTTGTTATCAAATTGAAGTGTTATTACTGGGTGATTGAGTTCTATACACAAGTTTTCCTTAGTTTTTCATAACTTTGGTTCAAAAGGAGATAGATGCATTTACTAAATGCATTTAATGCCACCACCACCACATTGATTGCCCCCTATTAGCACCCCCCAACCCCTTCATACCCATCCCCCACCTCCTTCATCATTCTCACCGCCTTTAAGAGGATGCTACCCAAATACCAGCGTCTAAAATTGCTACAATATCGTGTTGATTTTTTTTGGTTTGAGATCGCTCCTGTCTTATGAACCAAAATGTATGTAAAAAATGCTTTCTTCATACACTTAACATGCTTGGTGATTTATTTTCACTTAACATGCTTGATGCTTTATTTGCAGCTGTAGATGTCTATCCCATTATTTGTAGGTTTCATAGACGACACCAACCATAGTACCCGAAACATATATTCTTCCATATGGATTATTTTATCACCCACTGAGCATCTAGTGAGTTCAAGGAGTACTTGGTTCGGTCTTGCGACCAAAAACGTTGCAGAGTGTAGTGTAGTCATCAAACATCTTTCCGAAGCTATTGTTCTCAGCATCTGCAAGTTAGTAGTGTATTTTAATTCACAGTTAGTGGTTTCTAAACTTAATAATGTCCATCTTGTGATAAATCCTATGCTTCTTAGGAAGTATACCAAGGAATCCAATCCATTTGAGTAGATGGTTCACTTGGCTTAATCACTATAAGTGATTGGAGCTCATGCCATGAGACAACCATGTGTAAATAGCTCTCTCTACTTTTTATTAGTCAAGTTAAAAAAAATACAATCCAAAGTTGTATTGTGATCATACAGTGTTAATAATAACACTATTACATTTATTTTTATTGAATTTTATTCCTTTAGTTTGCAATCCAACCCTCCTCCATTGCTCGTTTAGTGGATCCTGTTATCAAAATTATAGCCTGTTCTTGTAAAACTGTGAGACAACCCCTTTCTGGGCTTCTAGTATATCCCAACACCTTGTATCTAAGACCTACTTGTTCCCAGAATTGAGATAATTGTGTGCTAAAACTATAACCCCATCTCTACCCGCCATTTAATGACCTCTGATGACAAATACCAATTCTTTTTTATGACTACTAAATCTATCACTTCTATGCTTGAAACTCAGTTGGCCTCCTCTTCCATTTCCATTGAGGAGTGCCACACCATATACCTATCATGGTCTTAAAAGAAAAGAAAAGGATGTCATGGGAAGATTTTGAAAAAGCTGAAGCATAGTCTAGACATGTCCCCTACCATACCAAGGAATTACCTGCTTAGATCCAGTACATTAAAGTTTATATGTTCACCCTCATTCTAGGGAGATAAGATGATGTTTCAATGGATGGTGTAATGTACCCAGTTTCCTAATTAATATGTAATCAACATTAGGACATAGAATTTCTAGGAAATTCTCACATTGCAACGGGAATAAAATTATCTAAAACATCCTAGATGTGGCTGAAAAGCACGTGAATCACATGAGCCACCTATTGCAAGGGACACATGGATATGGCACTAGAATCAAAGCGAAGGGAGGCATTAGAGGAAATTTCAATTTAAAATGGGCCTTCCAAAAATAATACAAATTCCATGTCATCATGTATTAGTCAATCAAAATGCTTTAAAATTAAAAAAGGGAGCACCTCTTAAACAATTTTTTAATATAAATTTGGGGATAGGTATCATAAAAAAAACTACTTTTTTTGTTCGTATTTTCGACATATCTCCCTGTGTTTTTACTCAAATTTCGATCGGGTGAGCTCCGTTTTTTCAGGTATTTCTTGTTTTTGGGGTAGCGGGGCCCATCAAAAGTATGCCAAGTGGGTACTCATTGGAAGTGGAATTTAATTCCACATCCAACAAGCTCTCCCGATCGAAATTTGAGTAAAAACAAAGGGAGATATGTCGAAAATACGAACAAAAAAAGTAGTTTTTTCTTTTCTTCCTCCAAAATTAATAAATATTATTTTATTATTTTAACTATTATTTTATTAATTTTCCTTAGGAGGCCCATTTTGATTTGAAATTTCCTCTAATGAATGCTAGAATTAAATGCCCAAGGTGGCGCGCTGCCAACCAACCCTACGGGCAGTTGAGACGTCTAGTTGATGCTATGGTCGTAGAGACGGAGAGTTATCACCTACACATGCCTGGTCAAGGCTTAATCAAGCCAACCATAAGCATTATGGATCCCATCAAACTCCAGAATTTTAGCTTAATCCTCTCCCTGGTGATGTTATTCTTCTCCTCCATCAACCAGGAAGGCGAACAATGGGTGAAAATGCCACGAGAATGGGACACTCCGAGGAGAGGTATCTCTAGTTGGGGCGTATCCAAGAAGGAGGTTAACCTGACTACTACAAATGGATACGCGTCTTAGATACCTATGCTGGTAAGGTGCATGATTGACAACTGGGAGTCTCGCGTCGTCTTTGAACATCTGGATTTGGGGAGAAAAGGTGGAGAAATCAACCACTACTGGATGATGAAGAACATGATGGGGATATTTATGGAAGATTTGAAAAATAAATGGAGTGGAACAAGAGACATGGTGCAGAGCATACCAACTTGTCTCAACCAGACCGACAAGCACTTGAACAACCTGGAGGAAAATTTCAATTGGTGGCATTATACCATTATCCGCAACGATGAAGAAATGATTGGCGGTAGTAATGTGGAGAATCATGGCATGGTTGGGGAGACATCCACAACAACAGAAAGATCCACTAAACCAGTGCAGGAACGCCAGGACAACACCCTGCTAACAATGACACTGAAATGTGTCCGCGAGGCCTCCAACAATGTCATAGCAGCACAACCGCTTCAAGAGATACAACCTTCTAGCCAGCCAGCGCGTGATGACGAATATGGACACTGTCCCATCCTAGAGGAGGTTATGAAAGCAATAAATGGGGATTACACATCTTAAACTCTCCACTGCCATCCTTAGTTCTACTTGTGACTTTCAGTGTTTTTGCATATCTCTGATTTACAAATGTTTTTTTTTCATGTCAGTTCATAGTCTTAATGATATTCTATGTAATATGTTAGTCGAGGGACATAGCTTTGGGAAGAGATGTATGTTGTTTTTGAAAAAACCTAACAGAAACTATAGCTTTTTTGAAATACTAGGAAGGTGGCCAAATGGTCTCAGGCCCCTGTAACATGAATACGGTACTCTGTACTCTGTACTCTACTTTTTTCCCCTCTATTAATATGAATTTTACTGCTTCTTACAAAAAAAAACATTACCTAAAAACAAATCCATTCAATATCCACATACACATTCTGCCATTTCAACACATAACAAGTGTTTTCTGTACATACATAGAATAATAACAACTGATACATGGAAAACTATAGCAGTATACATATCCGGTACTTTCCCATACAAACAATTACGTTTCCTTCATGATTATGGGATCTTCTATGATATCCACAAGACCATCGAATCCATTACACATGGAGGTTGAAGATGAAAATGATATAATAAAGGCATACACATGCCCTTTTAATCACAACAATGGTTGTAACATCCTATAAAATATGCATATAAAGATGTGACATAAAACCCAAAATTATTTTTGAAAGCAATGTCAAATTACAACCTTGTATGTTCCCAACTAAAGTCACATTTTTCATTTACAACAAAAGCAACAAAATGAGTAAAAAACATATAACAATACATATCATATTAAAGAAGCCAACCCACCAATGCTCTCATAATAAAAATAAAGATTTGTTCAGAGATTAAAGAAGCGACGTCCCTCAACTCTACCTGCTTAGGACGAAGGACAATAAATGGTATTTAGCAATAGAATTCAGAGACAAGGTACTCCATATTAGTTTCATCATGCCCCTCCCCTATAGAAGATAATTGCACCATGTGGGAGTATTTAAATATTTTTATTGCAGATTAACATAATAAAATGAAGGTAGATCTGGCACGTACCCTAGGAATCGTATGGTATGGAATCATAGTCAAATTAACTAATCCACACATAAACTAAATGCTCACATAATATATTGTGATACAATCTACATATTTTTCAGCCACCGGCTTCATAGACATATCAACACTTCCAAACAAAATATCCTCCTTTGTTTGAAATCCCACGCCTGCTTTAATCATATATCCATTATTGTAATTTCTCTTTCTTGATATAAACACTAAGCTGATTCCAGGTAGGAATCACAGGTCCAATACCCGATCCAGTCAACAAGCAAACATACGCTGATGTGTCGTCCAACTCACCTAGGCTGACTCAAGTCTGGAGCAAATTCTTTTAGATAAAAATTTCGCATCCGCTCTCTGTTGTTAATCAACTAGCTAGTTGAATCAACAAATATTTATTGACCGTCGGATCTAGCCTCCTTCAAATCAACGATGGACTTCAAAACATATTGAAGAGGATTTGATGAAAATTCCACATCCATCAAAAATTTTCTAGACCGTGCAACTCCTCCTAGTGGAATCGTTGTGCGTCGTCAATTTGTTTTGGTGATTGATCTTGGTCATCGATCTCCAATCACTTCACAATGATTGGTTTTACATTCCGCAACCCTGCCCCTCCTTTATCTTTCGCTCTCTTTCTCCAGCGGAATCCACCTTAGCCGTTTATCTTCGACCACTTCTAATATCCACCATATGATCTTCAGTCGTATGGATGATTAGTTTATGGTTATCTCGGGCATAACTTTTATTTGCGAAATCGAATTACAGTCGTGGATCTCTCCAAGATGCAGACCTTTAACTCTATGATATTCTACAAGTAAATTGATCAGTGCAATGATCAATTTCTTCCTGCAATGCCATGCAGACTTCTTGTATTACACAGACTATCGGATTCATACCCATGGAGAATTAAAATCATGCTCCTAGCTATTGAAAAGAAGGTGTCAATTAAGTAAACATATGTAAAGTATAAAAACCCTGTTATTCATTCAATCAACCAATCATAAAACACACACTCTTTTCTCTATGCTCTCTGCACTCCACACAATCGATCCTATCATCTCTGTCTCTCAAGCTCTGTGAGCTAAATAAGTTTCTTTGAGCTATCTAAGCTCTACGAGCTAACCAAAAGATGCCTATATAAATGACTCAAACTGTGTTTTATACAATCATGGTTTTGTTTCCAGATCCCATAACAAAGGAGTACAGTCCTTATTAATCTCTACTAACCCTATGAATCACTAATAGATTACTGAATTCATTCAACTAAACAACTAACTCAATCCTAACTATTACATGTGGAAAAGGATCTAGATTCCTTATCCATTTTTATTCATCTTTTACAAAATAAAGCAAATTACAAATGTATGAGACCCTAGGTCTCCTTAAGAGTTCCCTTAACCTTGTGAAGTCATGAATGACTTCATCCTCTTGAGCCTATGCTCCTGCATCAGACTCCCTAGCTTGAAATTTTTCATGGGCTCTTGTCCATGAGCTTCCTCTTTGCTGTTTTTTTGTTGGATTTCAACAGATACCCAAAGTGTAAATTCGGGTAGTGTTCTCATTTTGAACAATCCCTTTAGCCATGTATTCCAGCACTCTGTTTATAATAGGTCCTTTGGTTTCTCCAGCATATGTTTGAACTCCATATAACATTTAAGTTCTTTTTTCCTATGACCTGCAAACAATTTGTCAACAAGTTCTCCTTCATCTGCATATAAATGAATCAGATTCCTTGTTACATAAGCAAACACAAAATACATTAGCATGAATATGTCTGCCATCCAAGAATTATGTGCATGAATTTCTTGGCTCTTCTTTCCTTTGTTTGTTTTTGTCACATAACCATCCTTAGTAATTTCATTAGTCATATACCTCTCACCACCCTTTATGACTTCACATTGTGCTTCCTCCATCAATTCCATGCTTGCATTTGACATTTCTTGTTGGTTCGTTCTTTCCTTCAAACAATCAGTGCACACTTTGTTAGTCATTTCAATTTCAAAAGCGTTTACTTGTGAAATTACTATTACCTAGTCATCTTTAGCTTTCCAATCATTCACAGTCCTCTTGTTAGTCATCATCAGCAATTGACTATTGACTTCCCCTTGCTTACCTCTAAATGGATGCATACTATGTTTCTTTCCATTCATTTCAAAGGAATAGACATTCCTCTTGCCATCATGTATTGCTTCTCTGTCAAATTGCCAAGGCCTTCCTAATAAAACATGACAAGCATCCATTTCTATGATGTCACATTTTAGCTCATCCCAATAACTTCCAATCTGAAACTTTACTTGGCATTGTTCACTCACAAGAACTTGATGATCATTCTGCATCCATGCAACTCTATATGGTTTTGGATGTACTGTCCTCTTTAAATTCAGCTTGTCCACCATTTCTGTAGACACCAAATTATTAGTAATACCACTATCAATAATCAACTTGCAGCACTTACCTTCATCTTTGCAAATTGTCTTAAATAGGCTCCTCCTTTGAACCGACTCATCAATTACCTTCCTCAACAACAAGGCTTCACCTTGTTTAGGGTAGTTCACAGCCACCTCTAATTCCTTTAGAGCTTCAGGTTCAACTTGCACTACTTGTGCTCCTCTCTATCTTGCAACATTCTCAGGACAATCCCATGACATATGGCCAAGCTTCCCACACGTGCAACATCTTACTTGTCCACCTCTTACGTTGCCTCTTCCTCTTGAAGCATTTCATCCACCTTTGTTATCATTAGTTCTGTCAGACTGTATTTGCTGATTTGAACTGCTAGCTTCAACTTTATGATGTTGTTCCCCCTTCCTCCAGAGCCTCTCACCTTTGCTTTCTGACTCTGTTTTCTCATCAACTTCTCCTCATCCTTCGAAGCATCCTGATATGATTCCTCAACATATCTCAATGACAACAAACCCAATTCATCTTGTATATCAAATATTAAATCATTAATATACCTATCTACCCTCTCAGGTAGGTCTTCCATATGTCCAAATCTGATATTTACCTTATAAAATTCCTTAGTATACTCCCTAACTGTCATTGAATTTTGTTTAAGATTTTTCATTTGCCTAAACAAAATCAACTTACAGTCTTTAGGAAAAAATTTACCTTTCAATTTACTTGTCATTCTGTTCCAACTATTGATCCTGGCTATGTTCTTCAAAATCCTTTCCTCTTGCACACCATCCCACCACAAGGATGCATTCCCTCTTAACCTTGTGACAACAAATATAACTTGCATGTCCTCCTTCACTTCAGCATAGTCGAAGTGTTTGTTCATAGTATTGATCCAATCAATTAACTCTTCTGGATCCAAGCTTCCACTGTAGAACGGCACATCAGCTCTTGAACTAGAACCTGCACCAAAAATAGACCTAAACATTCTTACCTCAGCAATTTCAACAGTTGTTTCCTCCTCCTCTTTAGGTATCTCTTCATCACTTGTATCTCTAGTGTGCTCATGATGTATGCTAGTTTCTAAGGCTTCCATCCTTGCTCTCAGAGTTCTTATCTCCTCTTTGAATTCTGCATTGGAAACAGGTCTTCCTCACCTGCCCCGACCTCTTCCAACTCTGACCTCCATCTCTTGACACAAAAATTCACTACTAGATACAATTTTCCTGTCAAAAGTGACTTGTTATGAATCTGTTAGTAATACAAGAGTAAAAATAACCTTGCCTTTCATACAGAAAAATTACTCCAACCTCATAAACTAACAATTCACAATCTTTCAGAAATAAGAACTATTGTGACCACACTCTCATACCTTCATGCAAAATCCCTTTTCTGTTATGATACCAAAAATGATGCCAGGTAGGAGTCACAGGTCAAATACCTAATCCAGTCAGCAAGCGAACAGTCGCCGATTTGTCATCCAACTCACCCAAGAGGACTCAATCCTAGAACAAATTCTTTTGGATGAAAATTCTGTGTCCTCTCTCTGCTATTAATCAACTTGCTAGTTGAATCAACAGAATATTTAATGATCGTCGGATCTAGCCTCCTTCAAATCGACGGTGGAGTTCAAAACATATTAAAGCATATTTGATGAAAATTCCGCATCCATCAAATTATTTCGAGACCGTGCAACTCCTCCCAGTGGAATCATTGTGCACCGTCGATCTATTTTGATGATCGATCTCCGCCGTCAATCTCCAATCACTTCGCAACGATTGGTTTTAAATTCCACAATTCGACCCCTCCTTTATCTTCCATGCTCTTTCTCCAGCGGAATCCACCTTAGCCGTTGATCTTCGGCCACCTCTAATATCCACCCTACGATCTTCAGTCGTATGGACGATTAGTTTAACGTTATCTCGGGCATAACTTCTATTTTCAGAATTTGATTAGAACCGTGGATCTGTCCAAGATATATATCTTTAACTCTATGATATTCTACAAGTAAATTGATTAGTGAAACGATCAATTTCTTCCTGCAACACCATGCAGAATTCTTGTATTACACAGACTATCAGATTCATACACATAGAGAATTAAAACCATGCTCCTGGTTATTGAAAATAAGATATCAATTAAGCAAACATATGCAGAGTATATAAACCTTGTTCTTCATTCAATCAACCAGTCATAAAATACACACTCTCTGCACTCCACACACTCGATCCTATCATCTCTGTCTCTCAAGCTTTGTGAGCTAATTAAGTTTCTTTAAGCTATCTAAGCTTTATGAACTAACCAAAATCTGCCTATCTAAATGACTCGAACTTTGTTTTATACAATCATGGTTCTGTTTCCAGATCCCATAACAAAGGAGTACAATCCTTATTAATCTCTACTAACCTTATGACTCACTAACAGATTGTTGAATTCATTCAACTAAAAAACTAACTCAATCCTAACTATTACATGTAGAAAATGATCTAGATTCCTTATCCATTTTAATTCAGCTTTTACAAAATAAAACAAATTACAAATGTATGAGACCCTAGGTCTCCTTAAGAGTTTCCTTAACCTTGTGAAGTCACGAATGACTTCACCCTCTTGAGCCTATGCTCTTGCATCATAAATCCTTATTATAATTTCTCTTGATATAAACACTAAACCCTTAAATTTATACTTCACATTCTATTGTTGAAACATAACATGTACAGTTTCTCTGAATATTATTAAAAAAAATACCCTAATAATTATGTGTGAGAGAAAGTTGCAATTCTCCGCCATTGTTGAATATGTTGACTTTGTTATCACCCTAGTATACATCGATATCATCCTAGAAATTAGTAGAAACTCCGAGGGTTATAACTGTGCATATGATAACAATGATACTGAAATGGAGATAACATGTTAAACATAGCTCAAAAACTCTCAGGGACATGGTTTACATGCACGCAACCACTTGTTTTATTTGGAAAGAATATTTGCATACGTTATCCCATTTCCCATTCGGGGACTCGAGGCTCGATACTTTTGTTTTGTATCTCACACAGCTAATATGCTTTTGTTTTTTAATGTTCTATGGAAGTTAATTTTAAAACTACATTTTCTCAATATTAAGTGTATAAGTAAATTTTTACGCCGATAGGCGTATATATCTTAGAATTTTGGGGTGGACTACCATCTATGTTTTTTCATCTATAGATGAGAAGGAGACAAGAGTATTGTCCAAAATGATTCTATGGGTGTCGTCCAAGATTAAACGAGAATGAGACAAGTGTGCTATCCAGATTGATTCTATGGGTGTCATCCAAAATTAATAATAATAATTTCAAACAAAAAAAATAGCTTAATTAACATGTGGTAAGTACCGTTAGTGATAGTTGTAAAAATTAAAATTAATCTTCAACTATTCCATTATTAGATACAACTACGAGCTTAACTCCATCGATTATCAGATATAACTATTAGCTTAACTCCAATGACTCTAGAACTATTAGCTTAACTTCAACTCTAATCACAGTTATATTGGATAACTATTTGGCATCTAGGAGTCTAGCTAATGTGCAGTCATGTAAGAGTCGAGCTCCTAATAACATGGTTGAAACTCCTAATAAACTCAGGCATCTCATAGTTGAGCATTTAGCTAATATGCAGTTAGTATTGCATGTTTAGGTTTTCCATATAGATATAATTAAGTTTTCGATTCTTTTTAAAGGAGATTAGTCTAACTCATAATTAACAATTTCAAAAAAATAAAAAATAGCTTATTTAACATCTAATAAGTACAATTTGTGATACTTGGAAAAATCAAACTTCAGCTTCAACTATTCGATTATTAGATACAACTATTCAATTATTAGCTTAAATACATTGATGATACAACTATTAGCTTAACTTCAACTCTATTCATGACTTTTACTTGAATTGCAATTGCCAATAAATTAACTATTAGATACAACTATTAGCTTGTTGCTTAGCTCCAATGATTCTACAATTATTAGTTTAACTTCAACTCTAACCACGGTTATATTGGATAGATATTAGATTAACTATTAGCTTAACTCCATTGATTATACAACTATTAATTTAATGTCAACTCTAATCGCGCTTATATTTGATAATATTAGATTATTCCAATAGTGATACAACAATTAAACTAAATTTAGATGAACTCCATCTCTTAGCATGATAATTTGACCTTGATTGTAGTGAAACCATGCACCAAGAACAATCACTTAGGTAATGTGCAACTTATGTGACAGTTGAACTCCATCTAGCAATTGGTTGGGAGTAGAGTTAATGTGCATAAGGCTTAGTCTAAACTTTCTATTAACTTTTAAATTAACTATTAGATACAACTATTAGCTTAACTCCAATGTTGATACAACTATGAGTCTAACTTCAACTATGAGTTTAATAAATATACATTAAGTGGTTGTTATATTAGCTTAACTATTAGATACAAGTAATTGACACATTCTTTAGTAAAAAAAACATTATGAATATGGCAAATATATACCTCTAGACATATTTCAAACATATTAATGTTAGTAATATGGTTGTTGCTAGTTATTATCAATAAAACCCTATCATGTATGTAAGAAAAAATTGCTTTGACATTGTCGTAGACCTTCCCATTAGGAAAAATCGGGACAAATAAAACCAAACACTTTTAAGCTTCCAAACACAAAGCCAGGCCCTACGTGAGCTGAGGACACATCAAAGAGATAATCCTTCCTTCCACGGGCTCCTATCGTTTCTCTAGATATATTGAGAGACATCATTTCTCTATGTAAATCAAGCATGTCAGCTGAATCTATCAAATCGGTTTGGTGAAAATTGTGCTTCTACTAAATCCACTTCTAGCTTCTATTTCTAGTTTTCAAATTCATTTTCAAAGACATTTAAAAAAACATGTTTTTCGAGTTTTTTATAATTTATATGCTATCTATAATAAAGTTTTTCAGTAAATTGGTCATAACAATGCTTTGATATGGAATATTTGCAAACCAAAAGCCAATATGCCCATAGGCTGATCCATTATGAACATAGTAAAGCACAATTTGTAAAGAAGGAGACAATCATGAGTTTAGTTAAAATAATAATAAAAAAATTCAAACTATATTAGTAACTTTGATATCCACTTTTATTAAAATATAATTCAAACTATATGTACATAACCATTCTTTAATGGAATCCATCTCATGGTAATATCTCTTTAAGAAAAATCTCTCAGTGGACTCTAAACTAGAGCTTTTATAGAATGTTGCCACAGTACGTGTGTGTCCGGCAGGGAAATATCCCAGGCTTCTGGCACAAAAAATAATTTTATATGGCAAGTAATTCTTGGCTAGAAGAACAAAACTATAATAAAATGAGTAGAATACAGAACTATAAATGCAATGAACATGTTTTAATTCAAAATAAATTCTTTTGCCATGAAATCGAGGCAAAGGAATTTGTGGGTTGAGCTTACTGAGTTTACGACTGTGTCTTGGAGAGGACCACTACCCTTTTTAGGACAAGGTTTTTTTCCTAAACTAGCTCTAGCTCCGATACTAGATCTCGAGAGAAAACGGTGGCCGCGGCATTTAACTTGAGTTACCGTGCAACACACCTTTTGTTTTTCCCTTTTACTATTTCAAAAACTTGCAACTCAATTTTCTTGCGATGGGATTTACTGCGCGAAGAAATTACTGCACAACAGAATTACTGCGCAAGAGTTACTGCGAAAGAGTAACTACGCAAACTTTTCACCTTGACACACTTTAACTTAGGCTTCGATAGACTTTTACTGCGATATGAATTGGTTGCGACCAACTCATGTGCGAACACGTTTTCACCTCCGCGCAATAAATTTATATTTCCTAGTCTAAGGACTTAGGAATATGAAAAACACTTTTTACTTCGATAACCTAGGATTAACTATGACACAACTATATTGCGAATCACTCACAATATCATATAATTAATAAATAAGATTTGTGTCAAACCTCTGCGCGTAAATCTAGGAACTTGCACGTAAAACTAGGAACTTTTACACAGTGAAATATTCATGGATTCTTGATGTCTTTCACTCACAGTAAATGTAAACAACATTCACTCAGATAAATATGGAGAAGATGTGCGGCTATCAAAAACATTCATTCAACCATAAACTTAAGGATTTGTATTTCATGCGACGGCATAACAAAAACTTACAGTCGTAAATACAAACTTGGTAAAAACATAGAAGCTTGAGCTTCAAACTCTTCACTGAGTTTTCCTTCTTCTTCTTTGCCACACTTCTCTTCTCTGTTCTTATCTGTATTCTTCTCTGCTGTGTGATTTACAATTTCATTCTTCATATAGAATATTTATGCCGTCTAACCGACTTAACATTAAAAGACTGCAATTACTCTCTACCTAGAAACTTAGCTTCAACAACTAAATTCAAGTGACTTATATGCGAGAAATCTGAACTCTTGATCTTGTCAGACTCTCTGGAACTTTCTGACCTGCTACAGACTTTGACAGAGTCTTTTGATTGGATTATGGATCGACGAGTAATTAATATTTCCAACACTCCCCTTAATTATGAGCAGATCGTAATTTAAAAAACAAAATATTACAAAATGTTTTTTAGAGCAGAAAACATGCTTTGTTCATGACAGAGTTCACTGTACAGAACTTGTCATTCCCAAATAATTTTGAAGATACTGAAATGTATCCCTTTCCAATGGTTTTGTAAAGATGTCTACAAGTTGATCTTCAGACCTGCAAAATTCTAAACTAATTTCTTTGTTATTCACCAGCTCTCTTATAAAATGATACCTTGTGTCAATGTGTTTGGTTTTCTTGTGAAACACATGATTCTTTGACAAGGCAATGGCTGAATTGTTGTCACAGAAAATAGTTGTTGGGTCTTACTGGTTCTGTGACAGATCTTTTAACATTCTTCTCATCCAAACAACTTGACATGCAACTCCTATAGCTACGACATACTCTGCTTTTGCTGAAGATAGAGTTACTATGGGTTGTTTCTTCAAAGCCCACGAAACAACACTTGTACCAAAATGAAATGTTTACCTAGATGTTATTTTCCTATCATCTGTGATGCCTCCATTGTCACTGTCAGTATATCCAATGAGTTTAAAATTTTCTATAGTTGAATACATTATTCCAAGATCTTTTGTACCACTTACATGCCTCAGAATTATTTTACCTGCTTGTCAATGTGAGTCTTTTGGTGACTTCATGAATCTTGAGATCAGACTTACTCCATACATAATGTCTAGTCTTGTCGCTGTTAAATACATAAGGCTGCCGACAAGCCTTTTAAACAGCGTAGGATCTACACTTGATCCATCATCATCTTTGCTTAATTTTAAACCTGTTATTACTGGTGTTGGGACTGCCTTGCAATTTGACATATTGAATCTTTTTAAAACTGTGTTTGCATACTTGGACTGTGATATGAATATACCACTTTCAGATTGCTGGAATTCAATGCCTAGAAAGAACTTCATGAGCCCCAAATCAGTCATTTCAAATTCACTTTCCATGACTATTCTAAATTCTTTTATGCCAAAATCACAAGTAAATATTAAATCATCCACATACAGGCAAACAATTAACATGTTACCTTGTTCATTCACTTTGGTGTACAGCATTGGCTCACTTTCACTTCTGTGAAATCCATTCTCAATGAGATAGGAATCAATGCGACGGTACCAAGCTCTTGGAGCTTTCTTCAAACCATAGAACGCTTTCTTCAGCCTCTACACTTTGTGTTCTTGTCGCACCAAAGTGGAGTAGGCTGCTGCTACTCAAATCCAAACTCTGAAAGGATCTGTCGAATCCATAAAGCTTCCTGACTGGCATTAACTGCGGCTCGATATTATGCTTCTGCTGAAGAAAGAGCAAGTGCTTGTTGTTTCTTACAAGCCCAAGTGATAGGTCCAGATCCCAGATTGAAAACATAACCTGCAGTAGACTTTCGATCATCAGGATCGCCAGACCAATCTGAATCAGTGACACCAACCAACAAAGGTTTCCCCCCTGTAATGTAATGAATCCCAAACTGAATTGTACCTCGAATATCTCAAAGTATTCTTTTTGTTGCTTTCCAGTGACTTTCATGAGGATTTTGCATATAACGGGAAACACGTCCAACAACAAAGGAAAGGTCAGGACAGGAATGAGTCAAGTATAAAAGACTACCAACAAGCTGACAATACAAGGTGGCATCTACTTCAGGGGAAGTACAAGTGGCAGAAAGTTTGACTCCAGACTAGAAGGGAGAAGGGGCTGGTTTACAATATTCCATGTGGAAGGAACGAAGAAGGTCACAAGCATACTTAGACTGGGAAAGAAAGATTCCTTCTTTGGTTTGCAAGACTTGGAGACCAAGAAAATAAAAGTCTGACATTTCAAAATTTTGCTTAAGATTGGATTTCACATGGGTTATAAGTTTAGGGTCACTACCAATAAGGATAAGATAATCAACATAAAGAACAAGTATGATGAGATGGTTTCCTACTTTCTTGGTATAGACATTGGGGTCAGAATGGCATCTAGAAAAACCAGTGTCAAGGAGAAAGTTATCCATTTTGGAATACCAAGCTCTAGGAGCTTACTTAAAGGCCATATAAGGATTTCTTAAGGAGACAGACAAGGCTAGAGTTATCCTGAACATATCCAGGAGGTTGTTCCATGTAAATTTACTCATGTAAATCACCATGTAAAAAGGAAGACTTGACATCCATTTGATGGACTTCCCAGTTATGTAAGGATGCAAGGGAAATAACAAGGAGGATAGAATTCATTTTTGCGACAGGAGCAAAGGTTTCATTGTAGTCAATCCCTTCAACTTGGGAAAAACATTTGGCAACTAACCTTGCCTTAAGTCTTTCAACAATTCCATCTGATGCATACTTAGTTCTGTAGACCCATTTACATCTGACAAGTTTTCTTCCTTTTGGAAGAGGAACAAAATCCCAAGTATCGTTCGCCATTAAGGAACGATATTCTTCATCCATAACTGCATCCCAATATGGATTTCCTGAAGCTTTTGCAAAAGTTTCTGGATCATGATTCTCAGAAACTTGAGCCAAAAGAGAAGAGGCTCACTGAAATTGAGAATGTGTTCGATGTTGATCTCTAGGATCATTGTCAAGATCACCAGCTACTTCACATGTTGAACGGACCCATCGAGGAAGTATTAGTGCTGGTGCAATTGGAGGAACATGAGAAGGCGGAGGTGGATTTTCATCCTCACTGTCATCATCAGAAACTAGAGTTGGAAACCTGTCAAGGAATTTGGAAGAAGAAGAAGAAGAAGGCACAATCACCAAATCAGGCTCGCAGGCCAAAGATGGCACACCCGCCAAGTTAGGCTCGCAGGCCAAGAGATTTTCATCAAATTTAACATCTTGTCTAATGATTATATTATGTGAATAGGGTTGAAGAAGTCTATAACCTTTTACATCTTCATAATATCCAACAAATATACACTTTTCACTTTTAGGCTGCAATGCTTTTCGTTTTTCATCCAGAATGTGAGACCATGCTTCACAACCAAACACACGAAAGTGACTTACATCTGGTTTAATTTTATTCCATGCTTCTTCCGGTGTTATACCTTGTAAAACTTTAGTGGGTGTGCGATTAACTATGTAATTTGCACAATTTATGGCCTCAGCGCAATATTGAAGACTTAGTCCCTTAGATTGGATCATACAATTAGCCATTTCTTTTAAAGTGCGGTTCTTCTGTTTCGCTACACCATTTTGTTGTGGTGTATATGCAACAGTGTGTTGTTGTTGGATTCCTTGTTCAGTGCAGAAAGTAGTGAACTTTTTGTTAACATATTCTCCTCCCTTGTCAGATCTTAACTTAATATTTTGATGACTAGATTGTTTTTCAACAAGGGCCTTGCAGGCCAAGAACATGTTAAATACTTCGCTCTTAAGTTTTAGGAAGTAAACCCAAGTGCGTCTCGAGTAGTCATCGATGAAAGTTAAGAAATATTTGAAACCAGAAAAGGATGCAGATGGAAGAGGACCACACAAGTCACTATGCACAAGCTCCAAAGGGACCGAGGTGTGCCAAGAGGCACGTTTGTTAAAATTGTCCTGATGATGTTTTCCGAGTACACAACCAGAACAAACACCATCCTTGCAAGATACCATTGGAAGACCAGTCACCATGTTGTCTTTACATAGTTGTTGCAATGAGCGATAATTTAAGTGACCAAATTGCTCATGCCAAAGTTTACTCAAGTTATCACTATGAGCAACAAAAACTGAAAGAAAAGGTGATGGCCCAAATTTGTTAAATTTGTACATCCTGGTAATATCATCAACAGTTCCAGTAGCAAGGACATTTTGAGGATTTTTAAAATCCTTGATTATAACTTGGTGAGGTGTAAACATCACAGTTTTACCTTCACCTGAATGAGTAATTTGATAGACTAATAACAAATTGCAAGAAATTTTCGGAACACATAGTACATCACTGAAATGACCATTTTCTAATGGAATTGTTTCAGATCCTACGACACTTAGAGATCTATAATCACCAAGAAATATTTGTTTGGTGATACATTCATGCATAGTAGAAAATATGGCTTGATCCTTAGCCATTGTAACACCCCGGTTTTGACCCCGTTGCATTAGATGTATATGATGATGTATATATTGTAAATGATCATGGTGTGGAGCTAAAGGCCAAGGCCCCACCATTGGTCGGTTATGTTATGTTTTGGATTTTAAATTTGTCACCGATTGTATATCGGGGCATGCGGCATATATTATGTTGGTCATCATGTAAATATGCATCTATAATTAATTAAATGGACCCGACCAGCTACGATCGCAGCAACTAGATCAAAAGGGGCATGATTTTTCCCAAGGATAAGGATTTGGGGGAATTTGTCAAACCTTGGCCAATGGGGTGAAAATCCATGTGTCTTATTACCTTGTTTTATCCCAACCACTTTCATTAAGAATGGCTGTTGGTGGTTGAGGCAGTTATGGTCTTTGGGAGTGGGGTGGCAGGACTGTCAGTCCTCACCCACATGCACACTCCACCATGGTTGACTCCACAATGGGAAAAAACGCTCACGCACTTCCATTTTTGTTGTTCATCACTCACGCAGACATTCTTCCACTCTCCCCACGACTGGGCAAAAACGCTCACGCACTTGCAATTTGCGTCCCATCCATTGCTGTGCATTCTCACGTAGAGGGATTCTTTCCCGTTTTTTCGTCTTCACGCACAGGATTTTGCTGGATTTACCCACGCAGTAGTTTTCTTCTGCGGATTTGTGAATAGTGAGGCCGTATCCTTTACTCATGGGCTGATTCGCGGGTTCTGCATTGTGGTTGTTCACGCACCGGTCGTGAGACTGTAAATTCGTCCCCATTGTGGTCTGCATATGTTTTTCCCAGCAGCATTAGTTGTGCAAAAATGGGTCGTTGTTCCCCACGTCATAGGTAATATGTATGCTGATGCGTTTTGGAGCTGTGGTGTTTTCCCCCTGTTGGAATTATGTTTGCTGTTTGTGTTTGGGGCTGTGTAATTCCCTGGGGAGTCTTTTTCTTGTTTAAGCTGTGACAACTAAATTAATTACTTGAGTGCAATGGTTGGTCTTCGGACTATGAGAGGAGCAGAGATGTTGGCTTAGATTTGCTTGACAAACCCGGTGGCTGGAAACCACATAGACAGAGCTAGAGGGCTGGCCTTCTTCTCCATCACCCCTGAATAGCCTGGAAGGGAATGCAGGGCCTGAGGGACTGTGTAGTAGAGAAGGGACTGATTCCTTGTGTTAGGTTTGTTTGGGTGTCTTAGAGGTCAGGCTAGTTCTGGTGTAGGTGTTCTTGGCTATGTAATGAGCTCACCAACTTAGCAATTTTCCTTCTCCAGCTCCTTAATGGCCTGATAAACCCAACTTTGTTGGCTTGGCTATGTGTTTTGGGTATCATTGGCTACGTGTAAGCCTGCTGTTCCCTTATTCCTTGGAGAGTCATGCCCAGCTCGGGGGTGGCAGCGTTTCTGAGAGATTAAGGAGCACGCTGGCCTATGGTTGGGTGGAACGTTGCAGCGACGTAGCTGGTTGCGGAATGAGTTCATCAAAAGATAAGTGCTCTTGTCCATTTTTACTTCTGCAACCTTAATTTCTGTTAATTATATGATGAACATGTTGCATGAATGCTTGTTTGAATGTATGATGTTTCCGCTATGTCTGATAGATGATTGCATATGTGCATGATAAATATTCATGTGAGCATATTCTAGTTCAATATACAGGTTTAAGCATTATGTTTCAGTAATTTTTGTGTATGCATATGTTCATGGGGCTCTTAGCCCGGGTGGTTTAATCCATGGAGTCGCGTCCTCTTCGTCGGCCGGAGGCACGGGGACGTGACAGTATGGTATCATAGCACTAGTTTGGAAACAATGGGCCTCTATGGGCCAAGAAGGAGCAATTGACAGAGGTGTATCTCATTCTGCCCAGCCGAATCAGTGGACGACTGGTAAAAATTCAAAAGGAAACGGTCTGAGTGTTGAGCGGTCGGACTACTAGAGGAATTGACTTCCGCCATTGCGAAAGAACTGGCGAAGTGGACGTCCGCCGTTGCGGATGAATTGGTGAAGTTTCCCGTCTGCCGTTGCGGAAGGGTTAGTGGTTTCCCGTCCACCGTTGCGGAAGACCAAACCGCCAAGTCTTCTGACGGGGAAGGACTTTCGACGTAGCGGAAGCGCAGCGGAAGCCTGGCCGATGGAACAGTTTGAGAAAAATCGAAAGAAATTGATGTTTGGCGAGCCGCTGTTGCAGAAGCCAAAGTCACTAGTCTTCCGATCCAAAAGTTCGCTGACGCCCGACGTTAAAATTGTTCCAAGTAAGTGCCAATCGGAAGAAGTTAATGTTTGGCGAGCCATCGTTGCAGAAGCCAAAGTCATTTGTCTTCCGATGTAAGAAGTCCGTCGACGTCCGAAGTTAAAATTTCTTTAAGAAAAGAGCGGCAATCGGAAGGAGTTCGTCTTTGGTGTGCCGCTGTTGCAGAAGCCAAAGTAAATTGCCAGCCGATGAGAAAGATCTTCGACGCCACAGAAAAGTTTAAATTATTCCAAGTAAACAGCGGCCGATCGAAAGGAAAAAGTGTTCGTGCATCCGCCGTTGCGGAAGCCAAAGTCATTTGGCTTCCGATGTAAAAGGACTACCGATGCCGATCAAGTCAGTTCATCGTTGCGGAAGAAAGAATGCTTCCGAGAGCCGTTGCGGAAGAGAAAGTGATTGAGCGTCCGCCGTTGCGGAAGCCAAAGCGATAAAGCTTCCGATTAGAAAGACTGCCGACGCCGGTCAATCAGTTCATCGATCGGGAGAGAAAGTGATTGAGCGTCCGTCGTTGCGGAAGCCAAAGCACTAGGACTTCCGATGTGGAAAGACATCCAACAACTGATGAGAAGGAAAGGAAAATTCTGTGGTTTTACATAGGATTTCTCAGCAGATTTTGACTGCTTTCAGAGGGATTTTTCAGCTGTTTTTCAGTGAAATTTCAGGGCTGAAAAGGAGAAAAGTGGCAGCGATCTTATGCGTTAGATTGCGCGAAAACCAATAATTTACAACAACAAAAAAAACGAGGGCGCTGCCCTCGACCCGCCCCGCAAGCCCCCCTTGACCCCCGTCGTCCCCTTCAGACAGTCATTCCTTGATGAAGAAAATTTTGTGTGTTTGGGCATTTGTAATTTTATGATTATTCCAAGAGAAGGTAAGTAATGTTGATTTGTATCAATGTATGTATCTAACAATTGTGTTATTAACACGTTTGTAGAATTATAGTCACCTTCAAGAGAAGTATTCTAGGTAGTGCAGTTTGGTAAGTAAGGGGTGGTTCAGTATGAGAACCCATGACGGATATGATGCTCGAGATTCCTATGAGTGAGCAGAAGATGCCATGGGAGAAAATGTACGTAATAGAAATGATGACATAGAGTCTAATGGAAGGATATTCCAAGAGACACCGTCAGATGTTGCAGCTACTATGAGAAGCTTGATCAAAGCCCAGGAAGAGCAGCATCAATTGAATGCTGCTGTGTTACAAAGTTTGACAGAATTGCAGCGAAAGATAGACTTTGGACGAGGTACAGCAAAACCAGAAGGCAGTAAGAGCAGTACTAGGAGAAGGAGAAGGACTTATAGTGGATCATCTGATTCTGAAGGATCCAGCGGGGATTCAAGCTCTTCTTCTCATAGAATAAAAAGAAGGAGACACCATAGGGATCGCTCTCGAGATGAATTTAAGAAAGCTAAACCTCCTACGTTCAATGGTGAGATAAAGACAAGACAGGAGGTTGAAGCTTGGCGTCTTGGAATAAAGAAGTAATTTCAAGTGCAGGATTATTCAGGAAACATGAAGGCAACAGTGGCCATATTCAATCTGAATGGAAGGGCATCCATTTGGTGGGAACACTTCAAGCAAGTAAAGAGGATCAGTGAAAGGAGACTGAAGTGGAAACAGTTCAAGAAGTATTTTAAGCAGAAATACCTCTCTGACAAGTATTATGATGACAAGATTAAGGAGTTCCATGAGCTGAGATTGGGACAGTAGACCATGGAAGAATATGCAAATAAGTTTTTGGAACTGTTGAGGTATGTCCGGTACATTAGAGATGAAAAAGTGAAGGTCCAACGTTTTCTGAGTGGATTACCTCAGTCTTACAAAGATAGAATTGAGTTTTATGAACCTCGAACTCTTGAAGAGGCAATAAGGAAGGCTAAGTATTGCTATGAGCAAAGCAAAGGTAAGCCGGATTACCATAAGGCATGGAAAGATAAGAAGAACGAGAAGTTTGACCAAATGAAGAAAGGTTTCAAACCTTCTAATTTCCGGAGTCAACAGAAGCAGCCATCTCAAGCTGCGAGCAAGCCAGTTGGAATGACTGGGGAAAAGCCTAAAGATCCACAACAGAATAGAGGCCCACTTCAATGTTGGAAATGTGGTGGACCCCACATGCGCAGGAATTGTCCACTCGAGAATGAGAGTGCAAGGCCAACTTATAACATTCAAGAAGCAGAAATAGTGGGTCAAATGGCAAGGGAAGTTCCTAGGATCTACGCAGCACTGGAGGACCGTCAAGCAGATCACCAGTCAGCTGTGGTTGAAGTTGCAGGTAAGAGTGCTGAGCAATCTGTTTCTATTTTGATTGACCTTGGTTCTACGCACAGTTACATTACTCCTAGAGTAGTAGAGATTTGTGCTTTTAAGAAAGTAAAGCATAGGAAGTCTTGGTTAGTCCAGCTAGCCACTGGAACTAAGAGAAAAGTCAGTGAAGTGGTAGAGAAATGTCCATTGGTCATGAATGGACTGGTCACTTGTGTAGATCTAAATGTTCTACCGCTTGGTTTCTATGATGTTCTCATTGGAATGGATTGGTTAGAAGCTCATAGGGTAAAGCTTGACTGCTATAATAAGACTTTTGAATGCATGAATGAAGAAGGGAACCTCATGGTTGTGCAAGGTATTCCAAAGGTAATTTCAGTCCGACAGGTTTCAACAATGCAGTTAAAGAAGTTCTGTAGGAAGGGTTGCCAGTTGTATGCAGCTCATATTTTGGAGGAATCGAGAGATGAAACTCCTAGGTTGGAGGACTATCGAGTGTTACAGGAATTCGGGGATGTGTTTCCTGATGAGATTCCAGGGCTTCCTCCCAAGCGGGACATTGATTTCACAATTGAACGTGTGCCAGGAGCAGCGCTAGTGTCCAAGGCACCCTACAGGATGAGCACACCGGAGATGTTAGAGTTGAAGATGCAACTGCAAGAGTTGTTGGAAAAGAAGTATATCCGACCGAGTGTGTCTCCTTGGGGAGCACCGGTTCTATTTGTAAAGAAGAAAGATGGTACACTCAGGTTATGTATTGATTACAGACAGTTGAACAAGGTTACTGTGAAGAATAAGTATGCTTTGCCTAGGATCAATGACCTCTTTGATCAAATGAGAGGAGCAAAGGTATTTTCCAAGATTGACTTGAGGTCTGGTTACCATCAGGTAAGGATCAAGGATGAAGACATTCATAAGACAGCCTTCAGGACAAGGTATGGGCATTATGAGTTTGTAGTGGTACCATTTGGTCTCACAAATGCACCAACTACATTTATGTGCCTTATGAATAGTGTCTTCAGCAGGTATTTGGATAAGTTTGTTCTTGTTTTCCTTGATGACATTCTTGTTTATTCTAAGAATGAGGAAGAGCATGAAGAGCATTTGAGATTGGCATTGCAATTGCTCAGGGAGCATCAGTTGTACGCAAAACTGAGCAAGTGTGACTTCTATAGAGACATAATTCAGTATTTGGGTCACATTATCTCAGAGGAGGGTATATCTGTGGACCCTGAAAAGATAGAAGCCATTATGAATTGGCCTACTCCAAGAAATGTGACACAGATGTGAGATCTTTCATGGGACTTGCAGGATACTACAGGAGATTTATTGAGGGATTCTCCAAAGTTGCACATGCCATCACTTCTTTGCAAAAGAAGGGGATGAAGTTCGAATGGAAATCGAGGTGTGAAGAAATATTCCAGAGGTTGAAGAGTCTTCTCACCAGTGCACCCGTATTGAAGGTTGCAGATCCAGAGAAAGATTTTGTGGTGTGTACCGATGCATGCAGACAAGGGCTTGGAGGAGTCCTTATGCAGGAAAACCACGTGATATGTTATGAGTCAAGAAAGTTGAAGGAGCATGAGAAGAACTATGCCACTCATGATCTAGAGCTTGCAGCCATGGTACATGCTCTCAAGATGTGGAGGCATTACTTGATGGGTAGGAGATTTGAGCTCAGAACAGATCACTATGGATTGAAATATTTATTTGATCAGCCTACTCTGAATGCTAGGCAAGCAAGATGGATGGAATTTTTATGTGAGTTTGATTTCGAAATCAAGCACATAAAGGGAAAAGAAAACAGGGTAGTTGATGCACTCAGCAGGAAGATGCAGGAAATGCATGTGGCATCTCTTAGTGTTTGCCAATCATATTTGAGGCAGCAGATCGTTGATCATGTTGCTGGAGATGAATTGTATGAGCAGGTAAAAGATAAGTTGCAGCAGCTAAGTCTTGAGAAGAGGTACGAGGGATATAAATTGGAAGAAGATGGACTTCTCACTTATAAAGGCAGAATTTATATTCCGAATGTAGCAGATTTGAGGAGAGTTGTTATGGATGAAATCCATCAAGCTTCATATTCTGGTCACCCAGAGTATCAGAAGACAATTGCTACAGCTAGAAAGCAGTACTTTTGGCCAGGTATGAAAAAGGACATGGCTGAATACATTTCAAGGTGTATGAAATGTCAACAGGTAAAGGTTGAGCATCAACACCCTGCAGGTTTGTTGCAACCTTTGCCAGTTTCGGAATGGAAATGGGAAGTTATTTCCATGGATTTTATTACAGGATTGCCGATGACTTGGAGACAACATGATTCCATCATGGTTGTGGTAGACAAGTTGACGAAGGCAGCACATTTTATACCGGTTAAGTCTACATATGAGACTGGTGACATTGCAAATATCTTCATGAAGGAGATATTCAAATTGCATGGGCTGCCGAAGGAAATAGTATCTCACAGAGATGTCAAGTTCACTTCCAACTTTTGGAAGGGGTTGTTTGCATATTTGGGTACAAAGCTAAACTTCAACACTGCATACCATCCTCAGACGGATGGGCAAACCGAGAGAGTTAATCAGGTGCTTGAAGATATGCTTCGCATGTACGTGATGGACAAACCAACCAAGTGAGAAGATTACTTGCACTTGGTGGAGTTTGCTTATAACAATGGACATCAGGCATCCTTGGGGATGAGTCCGTATGAAGCTTTGTATGGAAGAAGGTGTAGGACACCAGTGACTTGGGATAATCCAGTGAATAGGATTGTGCTTGGACCAGAATTGCTCAAGGAAATGGAGCAAGAGGTTATAAAGATCAGGTAGAAGCTGATAGCAGCACAGGACAGACAGAAAAGCTATGCAGATAAGCATAGGGTGAACAGGGAGTTTCGTGTTGGGGATCATGTCTACCTCATAGTGAGGGCAAGGAAGAGTTCCTTGAAGCTTGGTAGCCGTTCCAAGTTGTCACTGAGATACTGTGGGCCGTTTGAAGTGCTTGAAAGAATAGGGCCAGTTGCATATAGACTTGCATTGCCTGTTAGCACTAGAGCTCATAATGTTTTTCATGTTTCTTTACTTAAGAGATATGTACATGATCCTAACCATGTGATAAATTGGGATGTGATTCAGGTGGAACCCGAGGGAGAGTTCCGAATCGAGCCAATGCACATCCTCGACAGGAAGGTCACAATGCTCCGGAACCGAGCCATAGGGCAGGTAAAGGTGCAATGGGAGCACTTCAGACCTGAAGAGGCTACATGGGAGCTGGAGGATGCCATGCGATTGGCACATCCATTTTTGTTCAATTTTGCGAAACACTGAGGCGATACCAGTGTAGCATTTTGTTCAATTTTGTAAGCTCTGAGGATAGTGCTATTGAAGGGGAAGGGGAATGTAACACCCCAGTTTTGACCCCGTTGCATTAGATGTATATGATGATGTATATATTGTAAATGATCATGGTGTGGAGCTAAAGGCCAAGGCCCCACCATTGGTCGGTTATGTTATGTTTTGGATTTTAAATTTGTCACCAATTGTATATCGGGGCATGCGGCATATATTATGTTGGTCATCATCTAAATATGCATCTATAATTAATTAAATGAACCCGACCAGCTAGGATCACGGCAACTAGATCGAAAGGGGCATGATTTTTACCAAGGATAAGGATGTGGGGGAATTTGTCAAACCTTGGCCAATGGGGTGAAAATCCATGTGTCTTCTTACCTTGTTTTATCCCAACCACTTTCATTAAGAATGGTTGCTGGTGGTTGAGGCAGTTATGGTCTTTGGGAGTGGGGTGGCAGGACTGTCAGTCCTCACCCACATGCACACTCCACCATGGTTGACTCCACAATGGGCAAAAATGCTCATGCACTTCCAATTTTGGGGGGGTTCTCACCATTTTTGTTGTTCATCACTCACGTAGACATTCTTCCACTCTCCCCACGACTGGGCAAAAACGCTCACGCACTTGCAATTTGCGTCCCCTCCATTGCTGTGCATTCTCACGCAGAGGGATTCTTTCCCGTTTTTTCGTCTTCACGCACAGGATTTTGCTGGATTTACCCACATAGTAGTTTTCTTCTGCGGATTTGTGAATAGTGAGGCCGTATCCTTTACTCACAGGCTAATTTGTGAGTTCTGCATTGTGGTTGTTCACGCACCGGTCGTGAGACTATAAATTAGTCCCCATTGTGGTTTGCGTACGTTTTTCCCAGTAGCATTGGTTGTGCAAAAATGGGTCGTTGTTCCCCACGTCATAGGTAATATGTATGCTGATGCGTTTTGGAGCTGTGGTGTTTTCCCCCTGTTGGAATTGTGTTTGCTGTTGTGTTTGGGACTGTGTAATTCGCAGGGGAGTCTTTTTCCTATTTAAGATGTGACAGCTAAATTAATTGCTTGAGTGCAATGGTTGGTCTTCGGACTGTGAGAGGAGCAGGGATGTTGGCTTAGATTTGCTTGATGTTGGCTTAGATTTGCTTGATAAACCGGGTGGCTGGAAACCACATAGACAGAGCTAGAGGGCCAGCCTTCTTCTCCATCACCCCTGAATAGCACTGGAAGGGAATGCAGGGCTTGAGGGACTGTGTAGCAGAGAAGGGACTGATTCCTTGTGTTGGGTGTGTTTGGGTGTCTTAGAGGTCAGGCTAGTTCTGGTGTAGGTGTTCTTGGCTATGTAATGAGCTCACCAGCTTAGCAATTTTCCTTCTCCAGCTCCTTAATGGCTTGATAAACCCAACTTTGTTGGCTTGGATGTGTGTTTTGGGTATCCTTGGCTACGTGTAATCCTGCTGTTCCCTTATTCCTTGGAGAGTCATGCCCAGCTCGGGGGTGGTAGCATTGTTGAGAGATTAAGGAGCACGCTGGCCTATGGTTGGGTGGAACGTTGCAGCGACGTATCTGGTTGCGGAACGAGTTCATCAAAAGATAAGTGCTCTTGTCCATTTTTACTTCTGCAACCTTAATTTCTGTTAATTATATGATGAACATGTTGCATGAATGCTTGTTTGAATGTATGATGTTTCTGCTGTGTCTGATAGATGATTGCATATGTGCATGATAAATATTCATGTGAGCATATTCTAGTTCAATATACAGGTTTAAGCATTCTGTTTCAGTAATTATTGTGTATGCATATGTTCATGGGGCTCTTAGCCTCGGTGGTTTAATCCATGGAGTCGCGTCCTCTTCGCCGACCGGAGGCACGGGGACGTGACAACCATATGATAAGATGCTCCAGAATCAATGAGCCACTCATTTGAAGTAGAAGAAGAAGATGCAGTATAAAAGTAACCAAAAGCGCAAAGTGCATGTCCATGAGAGTTAGATTCTGAAGACGAATCTAGGTTGATGTGGTGTTTCTTCATTGCTGCTTCCAAGGCTGCCATCTTCTTAAAAAACTTAGATTCATCATGATTATCTTTCCCACAAAAATTGCAATGACACTCAGTCTTCTTTCCTTTTTGTTTGGATCCTTTGTCATTTTTTAAATAAGGAGTTGACTGAGAGGGTTTGGGACCCTTGTTGTCTGGCTTATTATTGCAAAATTTCTGTTTCTTGGGAGGCTTGGACTTTTCTTTCTGTTGGGACAATAAGGCTTTCCCAGATGTATCTGCATTGTTAATTATTGCAAGATGAATGAGCTTATATTGCTCTCTAATTAAGAAATCACAAAAGGATTCAAGACTAGGCTCTTGATAGCTAGTTGCAGTCAAGGATTTTTTCATGGAGTAGAATGTAGATACAAAAACAGAATATGCAGGTCCAAGTTTGGAAAGAATATGATAAATACATTGTTTGTCTTCTTTCTTAATCTTGCATTCTGCACATAAGAGTCTAAGAGTTTTATACTTAGATAAATAGTCTTGAATGCATGAAAAACCATTTGGATTCAAGGAAATCAACTCATTCTCAAGTTGATGACCCTGAATTTCATTGTGTTTACCAAACACAGATTCCAACTTTTCCCAAGCTAAATCAGGTTCATCAATTCTAGATATGTGGAATCGCAAATCAGTAGAGATTAGCATCCCAATCAATCCACGAGCTTCATCACATCTATTTGCCCATTTAATTTTCTTATCATCATTAGTGGGTTCTGTTTCTTTCCCCGGGGTTATCCTGAAAAGTCCCCTACTTCGCAGAACATCCTTCATACGAGATTTCCATGAGAAATAGTTAGAACTTGTAAGTATAATATCACAAGGGGTGTCCATACTATAAAATAATGGCTGAAAGAACAGAAACTAACTGTATGAATGCAAAGAGCTCGAAAAAAATATGCGGTTTAAAAAAAAAGGCACTGAAAACTGATTCTGAATGATGGAAGTTATGCTTGATCAAAGAAAATGTTGAAGATGTCCCCAATAGTGACATGGAAGATATTAACTTGACCAACTAAAAAAATAACCCTCCTCTTCCCAAGATCAACCTTTGACAATCACTTTATAATAAAGTTGCTTTGAAGTGAATCACTTTTGTAGAATAAGTGAGGTTCACTTTGATAATAATGTTACTTTTAAATAGTGCGACAATAAATTAAAAGACTTAAGTGACTCATTTTTTATTTTATTTTATTTATGTGAGATACACTTTTACAATAAAGTAACTTGAAAATAGAAATTGCATACACTAAAAAGTAGATTAATAAGACTTGAACTCAAGACCTTTTAAGGAATAAAACAACTTTGGACCAAGTGAGCTAAGTTTAAAAGGTACGTAAAAGAATGGAAAGACTGAGCTAAGTTTATGCTAATGTATTTTATTTTAAATGTTATTCAACATAGAATTGTTTTCTGAAGTTTAACAGGCAGATATGGAAAGGCTGGAAGAGTATGCAGAGGAGGAGTCTCCAGTTACTGAGACAGGAAATCTACCAAGAGATCCTATACTAGAGGATTTAACTACAAATTCCTCAGAATTACTACAAACTGTAAAGGACCTAAAAACTGAAATGGAGTCTGTAAAACGAGAAAATGAAAGGATTTTGAGGGCTCAAGAAGAGCTGAATCAAATCATAACTGAAAAGTTTTAAACTGAGGGTAGGGGTAGAAGAACAGAATCATAAAATACCAGTCATTAATGTAAATCTAAAAAGATGAAACATACTAAAATTGAAAGTAGTTCGTCTTCTGAAGTGTTTGGTGAACAATGAAATTACCATTCTATTAGTGACAATAGTGAAGATAATCAGTACACTAAAAAGAGGAAATACAAACCTTATGAGGAATTTTTTTGGGAATTCAAAAAGATAAAACCACCAACCTTTAATGGAGAGACTGAGAAGGGGGGGGGGAGCTGAATCCTGGTTATCTGGGATGAAGAAGTACTTCCAAATATATAACTATTCTAACTAGTTAAAAGCTAGAATGACTATTTATAACCTCTCAGGAAAGGTTGACATTTGGTGGCAGGACTTGAAAAGAGTTAAAGGCATAAAAGAGAAAAATGTAAATTGAAGTACCCTTAAGAGGTATTTCAAAAAGAAATTTTTGTCTGAGCAATATTATGAGGAGAGAGCCAAGGAGTTTTATAAGTTGAAGTTAGGATCAATGACAATGAAGGATCTGAACATCAAGTTCTTAAGTCTACTTAAGTATGTACCATACCTTGTAGATGAGAAACCAAAGGTACAACGATTTCTTAGCTGTCTCCCTTATCATATTAAAGATAGAATTGAATATGATAATCCAAAGACCTTGGAGGAAGCCATGAGAAAAGCTAACTTTTATTTTGAGCAAAATCGGAAGAAAAAAAGCTTGGCCAACTGGAAAGCTAAGAAAAATAATAATAAGTTTGAACAAAAGAAGAAGGATTTTGTGCCTAACAGAAATTTTAAGAACAATAAGGCCAAAAATTATCCTAATAACAAAAACTTCCAAGGAAATAAGAACAATACACCCAACAACCAAAATAATTCTAAAGGTAAGGATTTTGCAAATAATCATGGAAATTTTACCAAGAACTTTGAACGCAAGGAGCCTATCAAGTGTTGGGAGTGTAATGGCCCCCACTATGCTCTAGTCTGTCCAAACCGAAAGAAGACTGGTAACAACATTCATACCATACAAGAGGAGATGACCGTTGGGGAACTAGCGAGGACCATGCCCAAGATTAACGCAGCTTCGGAGAATCGACAAGTTGAATATCATACTTCCATGGTGGAAGTAGAAGGTATGATAAATTAGACCCCTGTCACTATTTTGATTGATGTCACTATTTTGATTGATCCGAGAGCTAGTCTCAGTTATATTGCACCTCAAATAGTAGAAAAATGTAAGTTATTTGTTGATAGGTTTGAAAATTCTTGGTTAGTTCAGTTAGCCACTGGTGCTAAAAGAATGGTAACTTGCTTTGTTAAATAATGTGCAATAGTTATTGATAAATTTGAAACTGTTGTTAAACTTAATGTTTTGTCTCTTGGTTCTTATGATTTGTTGATTGGTATGGGCTGGTTAGAACAACATAAAGTAATTCTAAACTGTTATGATAAAACTTTTACATGTTTAAACAGTGATGAAAAACCAGTAAGTGTTAAAGGAATCCCTAGAAAAACCACCATAAGACAGATTTCTGCCCTACAGCTTAAGAGAGCTATTAGAAAGGGATGTAAAGCTTATGCAGTAACAATAACTGATGAGGAAAGTTTAATTAAAACAGATAACTTAAAATTGGAAGACATTCGAGTCTTAAGAGAATATGTTGATGTATTCCCAGAAGAGATTCTGGGATTACCTCCGAAAAGGGAATTGGATTTCACCATTGAGCTGGTACCGGGTGCAGTACCTAGTTCAAAGGCCCCTTATCAAATCGATATACTCGAACTTAATGAATTAAAATCTCAATTAAAGGAATTAATTGATAAAAAGTATATTCGACCAAGTGTGTTTCCATGGGGGGCACTCATCATCTTCATCAAGAAGAAGGACGGAACTATGCGACTTTACATAGATTACCATTAGTTAAACAAGATGACCATTAAAAATCAATATTCGTTACCCCACATAGATGATTTGTTTGATCAACTACGAGGAGCCACGGTGTTTTCAAAAATAGATTTAAGGTCTGGATATCATCAAGTAAGGATTAAAGATAAGGACATCTTTAAGACGACTTTCAGAACTAGATATGGTCATTACGAATTTGTCATAATGCCATTCGGGCTTACTAATGCCCCAGCTTCCTTCATGTGTTTAATGAATAATGTTATGCATAAGTATTTAGATAAGTTTCTAGTCGTGTTTACCGACGACATTCCAATCTATTCAAAAACTAAAGAAGAAAATAAAGAACATCTAAAAATTGTTTTGCAAGAGTTACGAGAACATCAACTTTTTGCAAAGTTTAGTAAATGTGATTTTTTCAAGGATAAGATTTAGTATTTAGGTCACGTAGTGACCAAGGAAAGAATTTATGTAGATCCTAAAAAGATAAGGGCAATCGAAGATTGGCCGGTTCCTAAGGATGTGACGGATGTTCGATCTTTCATGGGCATTATCGGTTACTACCGAAGGTTTATTGAAGGTTTTTTGGGGATAACAAATCCGATAACTTCCTTGCAGAAGAAAGGAAAGAAGTTCGACTGGAATCAGAAATGTGAAGAAAGCTTTAAAAAGTTAAAAAATTTATTAACGAGTGCACCTATTTTAAGAATAACAGATCCTAATAAAGAATTTGTGGTGTGCACTGACACCTGCAATGATGGCTTAGGCGGTGTTCTGACTCAAGAAGGGCATGCTATTGCCTATGAGTCTAGAAAGTTAAAAGTTCACGAAAAGAATTATGCAACATATGATCTGGAACTACCAGATGTAATACACACCTTAAAGATGTGGCGACATCACCTAATTGGCAGAAAATTTGTTTTAATGACTGATAATAAAGGATTGAAGTATTTTTTAGATCAGCCTAATCTAAATGCCAGACAATCTAGGTGGTTAGCTTTCTTAAGCGTGTATGATTTCAAAATTCAGCATATAAAAGGTAAATAAAATAAAGTTGTTGATGCATTAAGTAGTAATGCAAGCCTAAATTTTGTAGCAGCTATCAGCACCTTTGTTTCAGATTTAGATGAACAGCTTAAAGAAAGAATAGAACAAGATGAAATTTACCAGAATTTGCAAGTCAAAGTTAAAGAAAATCCAACATAAAACTTCATTAAAGGTTACAGTTTAAATGAAAAAGAATTTTTACTGTATCAAGATAGATTGTATGTACGTAACGTACATAAAGTTAAGCTGCTAATTCTGTATGAAATTCATAAAACACCATATTCAGGTCATCCAGGTTATCAAAAGACTATAACCATGTTAAGAAAATAGTATTTCTAGCCAAATATGAAAACTGAAGTAGCAGAATATATTGTTAGGTGTTTGGAATGTCAAGAGGTAAAAATTGAACATCAACACCCAACTGGTTTGCTTCAGCCATTACCCATCCCCAGCTGGAAATGGGAGATAATTAGTCTAGATTTTATTACTGGGCTTCCTAGAAATCAAAATCAGAATGATTCTATCATGGTAGTAGTTGATAAGTTAAGCAAAGCAACTCACTTTATACCTGTTAAAACCACTTATAAAGCTGCAAACATAGCTGATATTTTTCTGAAATAGATTTTTTGATTGCATGGAGCACCAAAAGTAATAATCTCAGATAGAGATCCTAAGTTTACAGGAAAATTTTGGAAGTTTTTGTTTAAAGGGTTAAACACTACATTAAATTTCAGTACTTCTTTCCATCCTCAAACAAATGGACAAACTGCAAGGGTAAACCAGGTACTGGAAGATCTATTAAGAATGTATGTGAAAGACCAACCTGGTAAATGGGAGGACTATTTACATCTGGTAGAATTTGCTTATAATAATAATTATCAGACATCAGCCAGATTTAGTCCTTTTGAAATTTTATATGGACGAAAATGTAATACTCCTATCTCTTGGAGTAATTTAGTAGATAGATTGGTATTAGGTCCAAAATTGTTAAAAGAAATGGAAGAAATTGTAAAACAAGTGTAGGGAAATCTGAAAGTGGCACAGGATCGGCAGAAAAGTCAAGCAGACTTAAAAAGTACTCCAAATGAGTTTTAGGTAGGTGAACATGTGTTCATTAAGGTAAGGCCCAAAAAGAGCTCTCTAAGATTGGGGAGTTGTGCAAAATTGACACCTCGTTCCTGTGGCTCATTTAAAATTTTGTCTAGGATTGGACAAGTAGCTTATCAATTAGCATTACCACCTAACTTAAGAGTACATAATGTTTTTCACATTTCCGTTTTAAAGAAATATGTTCATGATGCTACTCATGTTGTTAACTGGAATGATGCACAGGTGGAACCAGAAGGGGATTTTCTGGTGGAACCAGATTGTATCCTCGGGAGGAGGGAGATTACACTTCGGAACCACACCATTGGATAGGTAAAGGTGCAATGGAAGCACCTTAGTCCAGAGGAAGCCACCTAGGATTTGGAAAGTAAAATGCGAGATGCATATCCAATTCTGTTCCAGGGGAATTCTGAGGATGAAGAATAAATAACATCGAAGATGATGTTATATTCTAAGGGGGTGTGTATGTCACATGCCCCAATTTTGCAAAATAATATTATCTTGTTTGATTTTATTCCAAGACATTATGTTAAATTTTATGCTAAAGTTGTAATTGATGACTTAGCAGAGTCAAGGATGTTGAATGTAATTATGAATATTTAAATTATAAATAAATAAAAAGTGGAGACAACAGCTTGGGAGAGTTGTTAAAAGAGTGTTTACTGGTCAAGTTGGTGGAGGAGACTGGGTGGAGAGCAAATAGACAAGTGGCAGCATCCTCAAATACTTCCAATGTTGCAGGTGGCAACCTCCCTACATTTGGGGTCATGATCCCTCAAGAAAGTGGGATCAGAGCAGGTGGCTCAATTAATGACAATTAACCCAAAAAGATATAGGCAATCTTAATAAAAAATCCCAATCCCATTGAAGAGAGCTGAGGCTACTCATTCCAAGAAGAGAATCATTCAGGTGAATGTAATTCAAAGGATTTCATTAGGAAGGGAATTTATGGAAGGTGTTTGAGGGGTAAACTGCAAAGAATGATTTAGTACAGTTGTTCAGCTGAAAGATCTTGCTGCTGAGTGCAGAGTTAGTACTGAGTCATTGAACTAGTATTTTGTTGTTTGCTTCACCCAGTCCCAGCCAAGGAGACCAGGAACAGGCTCGAGGGTCCTTAGAAGACACTGTTTAAGCGCTCTCCAAGAGTTGGTAGGGAGGAACGGCCTCCCAACGCTATTGTCATCCTACTTTAAAACAGGTTCTACAGTCTTTTATATGGTATGTTAGAATTTATTTCCGAGAATAAATGAATAATGAAGGACTTACATGTTATATAGTGAACTGTAGAATTTATAATCTTTTAGTTGTTGAATGTTGAAACTGTAATTGAATGAGATAATCCTACCTGTGTTTTTCCCTGTCTGGATAAACCAGACCGTACTCTAGCACAGGTAGTGTGTTTAAGATAGATGAAGATATGATAGAAATCTGTATTGATTAGAGTTAATTTGTATTTCAGAACAATGGAGAAATTTATTTCTGTATATAGATGTTTTTCTGGAAATGATACTAATATGTCTAATTAACTTATCGGTTAAAAACCAGACTATTGTATTAAGAATGCTAGCAAAGAAGTATTCATAATACTTTACAAACAGCAGGTTTATTTCTTTTAACAAGTTGATTATTGTAAATAAGTTATTTATCTTATTCATAACTGTATTTCTGTAAAATGAAACTACTAACCTGTCACATAGGTAAAATATTTAACTTAAATAAACACTCATTTATTTTTGTGAAGAAAGAACCAAGTTATTTTTACAGAGTTATTTTATTGTACATACTGCTTAACTATTTCTACAAATGTTCATATTTTAAGTAGGGTAATTCTAGTATAGTTCTTATTATAAATAAATTAAGAACAACAATTATAAAAACGTAACAAAAAAATAATAACAAAACCTATTTAGGTACTTATCAAATAGACTCAATACAATGTTAAATAATATTTAATAAATAATATTTATATATGAAGAAATTCATTTAAATAAACTAAACAAAAATTAATTATAAAGAATGTACAGGGTCGAAACCCTCATAATATTAAACATTATAAATTATAGTATTAACATTATAACATTATAATTTATAGCATAAACATTGTGATTCATAGCAATAACAATATAATCAGATAAGTACTAATCCAAAGATTTGGATTATTTAATTTTCTGAAAACATCAACTATAAAATATTTTTACAGTCCTATAAGGACAGAGAAAATAATAATAATGAAAGTATAACCACTACATACCTGTAACAAACAAGTGTTTAACATGTATTATTAAACTAACCTACAGATTAATTAAGAAATTATTTTATACACAGGTTACTAATAGAATTTAACCTTTCTCGAATATCCGAGCTTATAAACAATTATTATGACAGAAAGAAATAGCAGAACAGATAATAATAATAATATGTTTTAATGGAAGATAATTTAAACAGTGAAACTATCTTTACATAGTCGAAATAGGGTGAAACCCTAATGCACAAAATTACATTAGAGCATCAAAATAATCGAGTCCGAGCTCAAGAGAGTTACATCTCTTCACTTAAAGTTAAACAGAGGATGGCTTGACAGGCCACATACTTTTCTTTTTACATAACCATACACAAAACTAGTAAAACAAAAATTTACAAGTCACGGTGTAAGCCAGAAAACCCTGCTAATAGCAAGGGTTTGGTAAAAACTAAACAAGCTAACCAAGAAACAATAAACCACAAGGGTTATTTGCAGGCCACGACAAGAAACCGAAACTATTCCATAAAGAACTGCACAAGTATGGACTGCCATGGGTTGACCAGGGCTTACTCGTATGCAGGAAGCTGACCCTACTCATTGTATCAGCTGCAAAGAGGGTTGTAAACCACCACCTACAAGAATAACCCCACAACATTAATGTTATTGCATTATATCAAAAACTGAACTAATAGCAAGTTTAAGAACTATTAAGAGAATTTCCCATACCTAGAAACAAAGGTAATGTAGCCACCAACGAACAGGAGCGTCGCCACTAGCAAGACGAAAAGAAAACCCTTCATCTCTCTTGTGACAGAGACGGGTTTAACGAGTGCAAACCACTGCTATCAGCAACAAGGAGAAGGGAGCAACAGCCAAGCAAGAAGCGGACAATAGAGTTCGAAGCTGTCCCCATGCGAAGAATAAGAACATGCACTCACAAACCCTATGACAGACAAGGCCATAAGCTAAAGTCACAGTTCTTAATAAATTATTGCCAGGATAACTCATATCCCTTTAAACAATCCCAACGAGCAAGCTGTGGAGGAGCGAACCCAAGAAAACTACACATAGTCCAAGCTGTATGAAAATGTCACAGCTCTCATTAAACTTTTGCAGGGTGAACTCACAATGCAGCAAGGATTCGAGGACGACGAGGGAAGATGGAATATTGCAGACCATGACACAGAGCTTGTATGGCGGCCAGGACACAGTTGCAAAGTGGCTCGAAGGCCCGAAAACGATGGAGGAGAATGACGAAGTCTAGGGTTACACCAACCCTTATACTCCCAACACTTGGCCAAGAAGGAACCACGTGGTCTCACAATAATTCAACCATGCAGTGGGTTGACTCTATAGTCCCTACATGCAAATGATTTCCAATTATTCAAAATGTAATTTTATGCATAATCATATAATATGGTAATCATACAAAGGTTCTAGGTGTTCATGGAGGTCAACCTTCGGTTGCATGGGCTTAAAACTTTGAAACCTCAAATCATTGCCAAGTTTATATTATAGTCATCGCATGGTTCTAGGATGAGGCATTTTCAAAGTCTTTTCTTATACAAAACAATACATATAAACAAATCGATGGAGTGGACCAACATTTCATTCCTTTCCATAAAAAGATATAATGTAAACCTTTTTAAATTGATATGTTTTATTTTCATATTAAACTCTTCGTTGATCATAAAATCAATGCAAACCCCGTAACATAGATTCTTGCCCAAAGTATTATATGCATAGAAGTTTTAGTTCTTCACTAATAGTCATAGCATAAATATTATAGTTTCATATGTGGATAAGCCTTGAGCTATCGAAACTAGGTTTATAAAGTAAATCTTATAATACTTGGAAGATACAAATTAAAAAGGCTATTTCATCACCTAGCCAAAGTACGATATCACCAAAGTATTCATAATAGACTTGTATAGCTAATCTTATTGTCACTAACGTTTAAATTGTGACTCGATAGTTTTATACAACATAGTTTTTACAAATGATTATGAACATCATAAACCTTACCTGTTTATAACCATAATTACTGGTAAACATGAATACATTATAAACAAGATAGTTTATGTGTGTATCGTTGAGTATCATAGAAAATTATAGTTCAGTGGGTGGTAAATACTCGGATGATGGCTATGAATTCTTTACATAGCTCAGATTAGCAAAGATTAATGACAATTGGTTATTACTAACCATGTCAAGTACTATTAGCTTCTCCATGTTTTTGATTAGTAACATAATCTTTTAGAACTGTCTAGTTCTTGCAGGAGGTAGTAAATCAATCTCTCTTGAAGAATTCACATAGGTTAAGTATTGTGGTTAGAGGCTTAATCCAAAAGAAGTATTATAAAAATAAAATAAGAAACTAGAGCGGAACTATCTCACGAGACCCTAAGTCATTAAGACTTTGTATTTTACTATAACGTTTAGAACCTTATAAGTAGCAATCTTCATTACAGAAAATGAATATCAAGTAGATGCTTATACTATTATTATAATATTGATCATGTTTATTACATTAGAACAATCTTTACAGCATTATAGGTTATACACTCTAGGAAAAATTAACTTACGACAAAGATCACAAGTGGTGAACCAAGAGAATAAATACTGTCGCTATTACATATAAGAAAGAAACTCTTCTATATTATATCGTTGACAAAAATAATGGAAAGAAACAAACTACTTGTTTTACGTCACAGAAGTAGATTGATTTGTAACAACTTATTTACCGAGCTTTTTATTTTGCAAATAGAATTATAGCTGAATGCTTTATAGAATTAAAAGGCGTTACTCGATCATTCATACCTGTAAACCTATAAGGACAAGTAAGCTTTTTGCGTTAGCTTAAAAGCTAAGTAAGCCCCAGAATCCAAGACAGTTCCACCTACTTGTCGTAATTTAAAACTCATCAGCAAACTGAAAGAGGAATTATTGCACAAGTTAAACCTAACCTTGTATTAAAAAGTAGAATGCTAAGTTACTTAATTAAGATTATGTATTAACTAATCTGGTAACCAATTCTTTTATAGATAACTGTTAGCTGTTAGCAGATCGCATTCTCAGCATTTTATGTATTTTCAAAATTTTAAATTTTTATGAAAATTTGGGGTTTTGACATGCTACCATTCTTGCCTTGTGCTTCTACACATTCCCATTAGCATCTTGTTTGGTCTTATAAATCCATTTGACACTGAATACATCTTTATCTCTTGGTACATCAACCAGTTCCCATGTCTGGTTTTTCTCAATACATTCTATTTCTTCATCCATAGATTGTGCCCATACTTCTTCTTCAATAGCTTCCTCAAATGTTAGTGGATCATCTATTTGAGAAAATAATGCAAAGAGTGAGAAGGAATTTGGTGTACCAAATTCATATATCTCACGTAGACTTCTTGTCTTCACTGGATCTGTTGATGTCGAACTGCTTGATGGAGTCTGTTGTCCTCTTGGTGTGCTTGTCGGTGTAGCTTGAGCTGCGATTTGTGTTGATGTTCCTTGTGCTGAACCATGCCGCAATGTTATTGGAGTCGATGGTGTTGCGATCGGTTGATTTACTTGTGTTGTTTGAACCCCTTCTTCCGTTATGTCTTCATGCTCGACATTCGACACAATATTGACATTCTTCTCGACGGTTCCATCCCATGATTCATTCTCAACAAATTGAACGTCGCGACTAATGATTACTTTCTTTGCGACAGGGTCATACAACTTGTATGCTTTTGTGTCTTCAGAATAACCAACAAAAATACATTTTTGTCCTTTCTTGTCTAACTTCTTTCTCAACTCATCTGGCACGTGAGCACATGCGACACAACCAAAAACTTTTAAATGAGAAACACTATGATTCATACCTGTCCATGCTTCTTGAGGAATATTGTTCTTCACGCTCTTTGTCGGACATTGATTCATAATGTATACGACAGTTGTGACTGCTTCACCCCAATATTCATTTGGAAAATGCTTGGCTTTGATCATGATGCACATCATTTCCATAATGGTTTTGTTCTTTCTCTCTGCAATACCATTATGCTGAGGTGTATACCGCGTAGTGAATTGCTTCTGTATACCATGAGTTTTGCAGAGATTTAAAAATTCATTTGAAACATATTCACCGCCTCTATCTATTCTTAGGATTTTTATGCGGTGTCCACTCTGGTTCTCCACGAGTGACTTGAACTGCTGAAAAACAACTAAATGCATCATATTTATGTTTCAAAAAATATACCCATATTTTTCTTGAGTAGTCATCAATAAAAGTAAGAAAATACTTGCAGCCACCAATGGACATTGTCTGCATTGGACCACAAATATCAGAGTGCACGATCTCAAGTGGTGTGTGCGCTTTGTATGACTTTCCAACTGAAAAAGTCTCTCTATGCTGCTTGCCAAAAATGTATCCTTCACAAACTCTGTTTAGTTTGTCGATCAATGGCAATCCTTTTACCATATGCTTTGTGTGTAGCAACTTCAGTCCACCAAAATTCAGATGTCCAAATCTGAAATGCCATAGCCAGGAATCATCTTGAACTTCTGTTTGAAATGCAGCTTGAAAATCAGCGCTGTCATTTTCTTTCTTGTCGCAGTGAACAACTTCTTCTTTACTTTCTACCTTGAATGCAGCTTATGTATTGTCTGGAGCTATCCTCAATGGAAACAAGCGATTACTTTTCATTGGCACTCTTGCTATCAGCTGGTTGCTTGGATGTACATCTTTAATCACATAGTGATTATCTTCCATATAAACTTTATAACCTTTCTATATTAGCTATCCAATACTCAGTAAATTATGCTTCATACCTTCTACATGGTAAACATTAGGCATATACTTATGCTCCCCCTGTTTGGTTAAAATACTAACAATACCTTTTCCCAAAACAGTGACTTGGACATTATTTCCAAGTGTAACATCAGTTTGAACTGAATTATCTAGATTGGGAAATAAATTTAAATTACCAGTCATATGATTGCTGCATCGTAAGTCTAAATACCATATGTCAGACGGACTTTCTTGGATGGTATTGCATTCAATTGGAGATGTGCATGCCATCAACATTGCGCTCTTCGAATTGCTGGTGTTCGTCGACTGATTCTGGCTTTGCTTTCCTTGGTCATATTTCTTCTTCCTGCATTCATATGCATAATGACCAAATTTTTTACAGTAATCATTGAATCTTTGATTTATCAAACCTGTGACCACTTGGCTGACTTGTGTTCTGATTCTGTCCTCTAACAGCAACATCTGTGGGACTACTGTTGCGTCCTCCTCTTGAAAAGTTTCTTCCTCTGCCTCAGAAATTATTTCTCCCCCTGCCTCTTCCATGGCTTATAGATGAATGTGATGCAAATGCACCTTCCAATGATGTTTGAGTTCTGCTGAGCCTATGTTCATGATTGATGAGTGAACCTTGCAGCTCATCAATAGTAAACATTGTCATGTATGTGTGTTCTTCCAAGGTTACAACCAAGTTTTCAAATCTTGGGGAAAGACTTTTGAGAATTTTCTCAACCACCCTTTGGTCTGTTATGGTTTCTCCATGAGATTTCAGTTGATTTATCAAACCAACAACTCTGGTATAAAATGAGTCTACTAACTTTGAATCTTTCATGGACAGAGATTCAAAATCTCTTCTCAGAATTTGCAGCTTTGAAGTCTTTACCTTATCCAAACCTTGATAAGTTGTCCCTAATGTGTCCCATGCCTACTTTGCATTAATTGCTGTTGCTACTCTTGGGAGTATGCTTTCATGCTTGGCTTGATGTATGTAGAATAGAGCTTTTCCATCTTTCTTCCTCTGTTCCCTTAGGATATCGTTCTCAGCTTGTGAGAGATTATTATATGCCGTTTGGTCTGCTAGTTTTGCATAACCATTTTGGACAATATCCCAAACATCTTGACCTCTAAACAAAGCCTTCATTGTTAGAGACCAATATTCATAATTATTTCTTGTAAAAACCTGAGTTTGTAAACTCGACATATTTGAACAGGAAGTAGAAGGCATTTTTTAATTTTTTAACTTTCCTAAACTAGCTCTAGCTCTGATAGCAAATCTCAGGAGAAAATGGCGGCCGCGACAATTAACTTGAGTTACCGCGCAGCACACCCTTTGTTTTTCCCTTTTACTCTTTCAAAAACTTACGACTTAATTTTCTTGTGATAGGATTTACTGCGCGAAGAAATTACTACGCAACAGAGTTACTGCTCAAGAGTTACTGCGCGAGAGTTACTGCGAAAGAGTAACTGCGTGAACTTTTCACCTTGACACACTTTAACTTAGGCTTCGACATACTTTTACTGCGATATGAATTGGTTGCGACCAACTCATGTGCGAACAAGTTTTCACCTCCGTGCAATAACTTTATATTTCCTAGTCTAAGGACATAGGAATATGAAAAACACTTTTTACTACGATAACCTAGGATTAACTACGACACAACTATATTGCGAATCACTCACAATATCATATAAATAATAAACAAGATTTGTGTCAAACCTATGCACGTAAATCTAGGAACTTGCGCGTAAAACTAGAACTTTTACACAGTGAAATATTCATGGATTCTTGATGTCTTTCACTCACAATAAATGTAAACAACATTCACTCAGATAAATATGGAGAAGATGTGTGGCTATCAAAAACATTCATTCAACCATAAACTTAAGGATTTGTATTTCATGCGACGGCATAACAAAAAAATTACAGCTGTAAATACAAACTTGGTAAAACCACAGAAGCTTGAGCTTCAAACTCTTCACTAAGTTTTCCTTCTTCTTCTTCGCCACACTTCTCTTCTCTGTTCTTATCTGTCTTATTCTCTGCTGTGTGATTTATAATTTCATTCTTCATATAGAATATTTCTGCTGACTAACCGACTTAACATTAAAAGACTGCAATTACTCTCTACCTAGAAACTTAGCTTTAGCAACTAAATTCTATTGACTTATATGCAAGAAATCTGAACTCTTCATCTTGTCAGACTCTCTGGCACTTTCTGACCTGCTACAGACTCTGACAGAGTCGGCTGATTGGATTATGGATCAGCGAGTAATTAATATTTCCAATATTTATTACCTATGATATTATCCATCGCCCATCGATGAGGAAAGAGCGACAAGGTTCAAATACTAAATGATTACTGCTTGCAACTGATTACCCAACAACTCTCTCTAGGAACAATGGATAAAAAAAGATATCTCGATAACGAAAACCATAGGGACTGTATCAGTGGATTTAGTGAGTGGGATAATTTATTGCGAAACAGAAGCCATCGAGATGATATTTGAAACATTTGCCCTAAACGTTCATCTCGCCGATTGACTCCAAATCTTCCAATTCATTTGTTAGTATTGACTGAGAATTTTCGTGCAACAACAACTCTACAAGACCAGATTTTCATTTCACAAAGAGAAGGTAGTTGCATCAATATGCATCCACCCGCATTCTTGTCAAGGAGAAGAGTCGGAAGAAATGGGCAAATGGAGCAACCGACATTTTGCATTTTCGTAGTTGGATTACAATATTAATTGTACCAAGAGAAGCCAGGTAGTCTCCAACTTAGTATGGGGGAGACCTTGTTAGGTTAGTCACTTTATGCTAGCCGACATAAAAAAATAAAAAAAATGAAAAATATAAATTACAGACTTAAATAAAATATAAAAGAAAATTAAACTAACATAGATCCATTTTAAACCCAGATTTATCAAGTACGGATCTATCTAGTACAGAGAGAGATCCAAATGGTAAAAAATATACACCTCGATAAATTGTATTCCTCTTCATGCTTTATAGATCCGGGTTTAAAATAAATCTATGCTAGTGAGTATACAACAACGGACAATCTTGAAGCTTTTGAATTTCCTCAAAATGAAGAGCCATCATGAGTGTTGATCCAACGCCAATTACATTTCTTTTCTTAACTCTTCTTTCAGATGGCATATGGTTGCTCAATTATTGCATAGATTGTTGTAATGCCAAGCTTCCTGTCATACATACCTCCCACTTTTAGGGCTGGCTCTCAAATTCTTCTTCCATGCTCAATTCCAAACTGCCTTCCTATCTGTAAATAAAGCTAGGTTGTTAAGAGGCTTTTGGAACATCAATTGTAAGCCAGTTCAAGAATTGCCAAAGGTCAAGAGAGGTTAGTATGTGTTTGTTTTTTCACATCCATAGGGGGACAGTACATGCTATGAGAGGACTTAGGTGAGAAAAGTATTTACAGATGCATGTTGTACAGGCTATGAGAGGACTTAGGGTGAGAATAGTAGTTACAGATGCATTTGCTTCAAAGAGGGCCATGAGAGGACTTAGGTGAGAAAAGTAGTTACAGTTGCATTCGCTTCAAAGAGGGTCCTCTGGTAGTATTTAGAGAGATAGTTTTACCTGGATTGGATAGGATTCACATGTATTCTTTCTTTCAACGTCATGTCAATTCAAAGCTTGGTTTCCAAGTGTTGTTCAACATGGTTATCATAGCATGCACATGAATAGATGCTTGCATAGAATTTGGCTGTAAGAACAAAATTCAGTAATTACCAATGTTCAATGCTTACAATGAACACCAATGAACATGCCAAATGTGATAATTCATAAGGAGGCACTTGTAGTTGAATTAGGCCTTCACCAATACCATGGACTACATTTTGGTTTTATGGGTGTGCTCCAATTTTAGTCGCCAAGTTAGGGAAGTTAGGGTTTTTGTGTTCGTTGCCTTGCCCAATGCTTAGAGTGAACTTAGTTTTCTCCAAAATCCATATATTTGTGAGATATGAAGATTGCCGGTTTATGAATTCTAGAAGTGAAACATACCTTTTGTGAGATATGGAGATTGCGAGCTTATGAATCTTAGAAGTAAAAAGTGAAACATACCTATTGTACGTATGTTCCCAAATAGACAACTACCGTCTATCTCACTTCAGTACTTGAAACTGATACTATTTTTGGCTTCCAACTGCACAAGGCGAAGCTCCAGACACTTATAAAATGGACTTATGGAGCTAAACGCTTATGCATAGGGTTGAGTCAGAAGAGACGGCCAACCAATTTCTCTTTCCTGTAACCACAATCTCTATAACAAACTGGAAACATGGCAGCCTACTTACCAATAAGCAAGTATCCCCTACCACTCAACTCAACACTTGTTTAGTGTAATGGCTATAAGAGTAGTGGAATCATATATGGTTATAAGAGTATAACAAGCTGGAAACATGACAGCCTACTTACCAATAAGCAAGTATCCCCTACCACTCAACACTTGTTTATTGTAATGGCTATAAGAGTAGTGGAATCGTATATGGTTATAAGAGTAGTAGAATCATATAATCATGGATAAAATAAGTTCAATCGATGAATGTTGTAGACAAGCCAGAATAGTGCCAAATGGTAGAATATTTGGTGGCCAAGGGAACAAGCGCGGTGGTGGATTTGACTCCACTGAAGATAACTGTAAACCCACAATGTGTAGCAATTCTACATGCATTCTTTATGCTTAATAAAAACCCCATGGCCGTGTTATCTAGGCGATATGTTGTTCAGCTAGGTACACCTGCGAGAAATTCATATGAGACATTGCGAATTCCAACCCCAAAAACACCCACTATAAACATTGACATATTACAAATCATGGTGAAAATTTTTGCATTGTTGAAAAAATATTTGGCATAATTCCTTGTATACCCCACACGTATCTTGTAAATCTTAGTCAAAATTTTTCTAGCCCGAAAAACCATTTACATTCCTTGTAGTTCCCATACGTATATATACCGATTGCCAAAGCAATTACATCCTATTAGATCCCTCTCTTTACTTTGGGTTCCCATAATAGTCTCAATATTTAACGTGAGGCTCTTACAATGATCCTTAAAAAGACAACCATTTGTCATAACTTTAGGTTATAAGAAGACCCCATCATGTATTCTAGGTGTAATAGATGTTAGATCCCTCTCTTCACTTTGGGTTCCCATATAAATCTCAATCTTTAACGTGAAGAAAAAACTACGATGGATACTTAAAAAAATTGAAGCGATATAGTAATGATAGCTAAAATAGATAAGATATCACCAATCATCACATCACGTTGGGTATCCCATTTCCAAAGCCATGGATAGCAAGTTTAGATAATGATGATTTCAAGATGCACCAATCCCTTAAAAGACACACCTTCTAGAAATGAAGAACTATTTTCAACTCTATGAATGCCCAAATAAGCTTGAAGGCAAAAATAACCATCTACTATGTCTAGTTGAAAAATACAATGCAAACACTGCCTAGCGAGCATTGTCAACTACGTCACTTGGACACCAAACTCACAACCCAGAGCTAGGATTAATGTTGAACATAACACAATCAACAAGAGTATGGTCACCATTGTGGTAATATAAGGTGTTTAAAGATTCATACACTTGCATTTAGAGGTAATAATTATGATTGAATTGGAGAGAGATGAAAGAAAGTGAAACTAGTCACTGGTCAACTTAAGTGCACCTTTACATAAGTAATTCTTTAGCTATATAGAACCAAAAAAGGTACCATATTCTAGAGTAACCCTTTCACATCAATAAATATCACTGTATTTTATAAATAATGAATTAAGGGGCAAAGAATACATATACACACCATTCTGCAAGTTGTTCATGAGGCAATTCCAACACCTATGCTAGGCTCTTCATGAGGCTTTCCTTATACATGTTTATATTTTAATAGAAAATAATATATTATTTATGCAAATACAATGTCTCAAGAACAACGAATATGATTGTGTTGAGAAGGCACATTTTTATAGCTTGGGTGAGGGGAAATGTTTGTCTGTCACATGAAAATAAAAAATAAGAATGCATGTACCGATGTGTTGTTGTTATTATTGTGTCGAAAATGCACATTTCTACACCCGGGAGGGGGGGAGTGTCCGTCTGTCCCATAAAATAAAATACAATACAATAAGAATGAATGCATCAATGTGTTATAGCATAGTGGATCTCGGGTGGGGGGATGTGTCCACCTGTCCCATAAAAAAAAGAACGTAGGAATCAATTTGTTGTATATCATAGTGGAGCTCGAGTGGGGGGGAGTGTCTATTTGTCCCATAAAAATTTTAAAAAAAAATGCACGCATCAGTGTGTTGTAGCATAACGATGAGAGGGATGTGTGTTGTAGTTTAGTGGTGAAACGTTTGTGGATTTGATGAACTCTCGGCGCTTTGTAGAACCCGAGTTAGACATGTCTATATTGGTTTAATTATTATATCACAAGATATTTTTCACTATGGGTTTATATCCTCAGTTGAAACATTTTTTGTGTTTGGTTTATTGATTTTCCTTAATGGCCATAGGGATACCTAGTTTATCCTCCCCATTGACCTTCGAGTCCCAACTACCACAAATCCCAACCACTAGAAAGTAGATGTAAGTTCAACCCAACTATCATATTTATTAACTTCATGTGTCGTTCCTACCTTTGTTTGTGCTGGAGACATGTTCTATTATTTTCATAAAGATTTCATAGTACAAGTTTGTCAGAGATATGGTTGAAGACAAGAAGGTGCTGCTGGAAAAGGTTGACACTTTGAAGAATATTGTAGACTCATTGATGACGTTTATTAGTATTGAGAAGTTATTTTGGATTAGATAAGTGATGGACATTAGGCTTATAAATCTTGGACCACCTATTTTAACATAATTACTAACTTAACCAAAACCTCCTCTAAAGTTCTTGTTTTTTAAAGATTGTATTTAATGGTTGTTTTACCCCATTTCAAAAAGTGGTGCTACCAATAATATCTACTTTTTCTCAAGTTAAGTTTTTTTTCTTTCTTTTTTAACATTTTGAATCTTCTTACCTATAAAATACCAACATATTTTTTTCCAAAACAATTTTTCATTTTATTTATAATGCCTATTTTCATTTTTTTAAATGGTGTTTTTTTCTTATTTTACAAGTTTTAAGAAAACCCTAAAATTTATCATTTTTAATTTAATTAACTAAATAACATTACTTTCAAACAATTAACACAAAAAACATATACATTTAAAAAGCAATCAATGAAAATAATTTTAAATATTTTATTTAAAAAACTAATATAATAAAACAATTAAAAAAAATCTAAAACATTTAAAACAATTTCATACACATTTTCATAAATTTCAATTTCTTACACATTTTCATAAATTTTATTATAAAATGATAATATTCATGTTTATTAGTTTACATAAAAATAAAAATGTTATAAATTTTATTATAAGATGATAATATTCATGTTTATTAGTTTACATAAAAATAAAAATGTTATATTTTTTTTTCTTGATATAATATTTCAAATTGATATAAGTAATAGCGTGTAAAATTTCAAATTGATATAATAAATAATAACGTGTAAGAGGTAAATTTTATTTTACATATAATTGTTGTTTATTTTTTTTAATATTAAACAAATTTTCCAAAATCACCCATTACTTTGATTTCTCACATAATTATTTTATTTTATTTAAAAGATTTGAGAGGTAGCAAATCACATTTATAACATAATTATATATATAAATATGGTTGAAAATAACCTAAAGAAAAAAAAGTACAGAGTTTCAAGACTATTTACATCAATTTCTTGGCACAAAACTTCCTCCCAAAATTTCTACGGTTAGCAGTCTCGAGAGTGCAAAGCATTTAATACAGAGACTATTATTGCTATAAACTTTACATATTGACCAATTGGAAAAACATAAAAGCAAAACATCAAAACATCTATTAGACCATACAAGACTTAAACATTGCCAAATTTCTCTTGCATAGCAGGAGAGATGGAAATTTCAATGACACGATTCATCGGTTGTGAAACCATTGCTTCTTTGACACTTTAAGAACCAATGTGTTTTGTCACCCCCATCCAATAGGGCCTATCGATTCTCAATTGTAACATACAATGTTTCCAACAATGCACTCTGAGCTCTAGCTTCTAGTTTAAACTCGTTGAAGCGATGATCAAGAATGGAAACATGGTTGCATACCTAACATATGGATGAGATGACACCCTCCATCTACGAATTGGAGCGCCACAGAGTTGACTAAAGTTCTCTTATATCCACTTTCATATCCTAGAATCCAGTGACAAGCTTAGATATCTATGAGACAACCCCTTCACATGTGTTCATGCTACAATCCATGCCAGGTCGCTTGCGCAATAATAAGAAGGTGTATAACTCATCCACCTTCTTATTATTACCCCTGGAAACATGAACCCACTAGAACATTTTTTATGCCAAGGGAGACAAAATATTCTAGTTCCAAATACAAAGTGTTTGTGGTAAAACTGAACCCACTAGAACAGTTTTGATGCTAAGTGAGACAACATTTTACCCTTAATACACATTTTCAACTCCAGTATCAACTTTCAGTCGTAACTTCCGTCGTTATTCTCTTGAGAAGGTTATTAGACACCTCAAAGTCTGGATATATATCAAAATATCTTCGTACCAAGGATCATCAGTTGAAATTAAGAAGATGTGTTCATCAGGAAATGATTCATATTTCGTCATTGTACTTTCGTCACTTGGGAACTCACAGATAAGTTTTGCGATTACTAGGGACCTTTTCGATTTATTCGACAAAAAATATAGGTCAAACTCTTAGAGTATGACAATCCATTTATTAGATTTCCCTCCAATCATCCGTCGGGATGAAACGTATTGAAATGGATTTACATTCGTGACCACAATAGTTGTCCTGAGTAATATTTAATGATGCAACCTTTGAATGACATACACTTCCACCAAGTCCAACTTACCGATGTGTGAATATCTTAGTTCAGGTCCAGCAAAATCCCGACTAAGATAATAGATGACATGCTCTTGGAGCTTATAAATATTCCTTGGTGTAATCTGGTGGATGCAACAATGGAGCTGATAATAATGCTTTCTTTAATGCCTCGAATGACTATTGGGCAGCTTCATCCCATATAAAAGGGGTGTATTTCTTAAGCAAGTGCATGAAACCCTTTGTTATCTTGGCGTAATTCACTATGAAACATCTAAGAAATGGTTAGAATTTCCTTGTAGACTTTGAAGCTGTCAAATAGTTCGAGGAGGAGGCAGATTAATTATTGCCTCAACTTTCAAAGGATTGAGCCTAATACCCTTATTGGAAACAATGAAACCTAATAATCGCCCCAACTCGACATAAAATACACACTTATGGGGGTTTAAGCGAATTTTATAGTGCCGACACCTTACAAATACCAAAAGAATATGATCCTGATGATATTTTCATTTTTTGGAATGAGCTGAAATTTAAGTAAGGTTTGACAATGTGTTTCATGTCACGAAAAGAGAAATCCATAGCCCATTAGAAGGTAGCCCCGACATTCTTCCATCCAAACAACATCTTTTTATATGCGAAAGTACCCTAGGGGTAGATAAAGGTAGTCTTATGTTGGTCCTCGGGTTTAATTTGGATTTAATTTATCTCGAGAAACCATCCATAAAAGAAAAGACTTCGCTACCTGTGAACACATCAATTATTTGATCTATGAACGGTGTAAAGTAGTTATCCTTAGGACATTCCTTGTTTAGGTCTCTAAATTCAATACAAACACGTATAGTTCCTTGTTTTTTATTCACCGTTACTGGGTTAGATACCCATTCCGTTAAAGAAATGGGGTATATGAAACTAACTTTTAATATTTTTTTGATTTCAGCCTTGACGATTTTCGCTTTTCGTGGGTTCAAAGGACATAGTTTTTGTCGAATAGGTCTGACATTAAGGTATGTTCTTATTTCATGTTCCATAATAGATGGGTTGATTCCTAGAATTTCCTCGTAAGAATAGGAAAACACATCGTGAAATCACTTAAACAAGGCCATATAAATGGCAATTTCCTTGATTGAAGAATTTGCTTTGATATAGACATTTTCCACGATGTCAGGTTTGGTGGAGATGTTGATTTGTATGGTTATGGAAATGTTTTCCATGTTACCATTGGTGAACACTCCTTCCTTAGGCAAAGGATTTATAGGTTGGTCAACACCTTCACTTAGTCTCACATTGAAGTTAAAGTTTTCAATTCTACTCAGCTCTGGTAGGAAATACGACTTGTGATGCAAATATTCACATATTTTATCGGGTCCTATCATGGCCTCCAAAATGGATTCATTGGATGGTAAAACCATGTCCAACCAATCATATGAATAAGTCGACTTCACTGCCCATGTGGGAAGATAGGATTTCTTTATCTCCTCTGAGACCGAAGGATTCGAGAGGGAATCAACAATAGCATCAAATGTAGCTTGGTAGGCTATTTCAGCTGCCGATAAGGAAACATCAGTCTTGAATTGGAAAGGGAGAACCCATTGATTCATTCTATCTACAACTGTACAAACAGTATTCCATACACTAGTTGTTCCTAGAAAGTTTATAGGAGCGGGAAAGTCAAAAGTGCCCATCAATGACGTGTGCATCCCAACTCCTGAGCTTTCATTCACCAGGCGTGATTGATCATTCAAGGGAACATTGGAATCCGAAGCGTCTGAACGAGTCTTCTGGGTATAAGACAATTGATTAATATTCACTATCTTCCCTTGATTAGGGAAAAGAAGGACATGAAAGATTGACGATGAAATAATGCACATGGAATAAGTCCAACTCCTACCCAACAGTAAATTGTAGTCCAAAGGGGCGTCAACAACCTCTACTTCTCCTGAAACCATTTTCCCTGCCAATTCTATATCAAAAGAAGGCATGATACCATGTAGGCAGAAAGACCTTCCGTCAAAAGCGGTCAACAAGGTATTTGACGGGATCAGCTCAAGGGATCCCAAAGCTTTCCAACACGAAACAACCATTATACAAGTAGATTCACCTTCATCTATAACATTTCATCCAATGGTTTTATCGTCATGGACTACTTCGATTTGGAAGGATACATGGTAAGACAGGCGGGGGTTNACAACCATTATACAAGTAGATTCACCTTCATCTATAACATTTCATCCAATGGTTTTATCGTCATGGACTACTTCGATTTGGAAGGATACATGGTAAGACAGGCGGGGTTTGACATCGAATAAGTCAAACTTGGCTATTAAGCTCGCAGACTCTATACCACCGATAGATTCCATAAGTAAAATACGCCATGAAGGAAAACTTTGTAACACTTCTAAGATAGACATAGCACAAGAGTTTGGGCCAAGTACCTTGAAACCGAAGAGTTGGGAGAAGCCCTCGCATTAGGTTTGTGATATGTCTTCTTCAAGACATCTTTCGGTATCTTCAACATAGGTTCACCTGGTCTTTCAATTGAAAGTGGGGCTAGTGCTTCAGTGGGTTGTTTATCTTTCTGCGAAGACTCAAATTCATAGTTTTTGGCTATGGTTTACAATAAAGTTTGGGAACATACCATGTTAATGTATGATTGATCATCAAGGGGAGTGTCCTAAGTGCCCCCGACATTCTTTGGATTGCTTGAAGTTGCATTTTTTCCTTGTGGGGAACGGTCCTTGAGGACAGCAGGTTGTTGCTTCAACAACTTCTGATCTTGTTCCATCAAAGGGAATTGATAAGTCAAGTGGTCTTCCTTACAAAGTTTGCAGGAAAAATTCACCTTTTTCTTCTCTTTCTTCCTCCCCTTAGCATCATTCGTGGGATTTTGTTATTTTTATTTCCCTCCCTTTTCATCCCTTTATTTTTCTTCTCACCAGACCGTTGAGTTCCCTTTGGGGTGGATTGCATATTATAGACATCTTCATTCTGAGGGGTGGGAGTATCAACCTTGGCTTCTTCCATCGCGAACTACTTCACTAATAGTTCATGTATTTTCTTTGCTAGTGATTCCATAATGGGTGATTCAACCGAACCCACAATGACATCGGGATTCGGCATGCCGTCCATGCTTAGGTTTCGTAAATTTCATATTAGAAATTGGCGCATCAAGTATAATCTCTTATAGAATCCTAGACTAAGCGTAGATCAGGTCAAGCTGTTGGCCCCTGAGAATGGATTCCTCTTCGGTGGTCACTCCTGAAGTTGAAAATCTTTTTAAATATATGGTAATAGGGATTTCAAACATGATTCAACAAAAACTCAAGAGGAATATTGTATTTAATCAACATGTTTCTTCTTCTCCACTCCTAAATGTGATCAGAAATGTGAGTGGCTTTATTCTATTGAAAATTCGACAAAATATCAGTGCCGACATCATACCGGACTAGATTTGAAAGTGATTGAGAAAAAGTGTGGCTAGATCAAGGACATTTTCATACGCAGCAGACAGAAGTTCGATGTACCATTTAGCTGCTACACTAGTCAAGGTCCTTTGAAAAATCCTCACCTGAATTGAATCATCATTCAAAGAGTTTGAAAAATCCTCACCAATCTCTTCATATTTTTCAGAGTCACTTAGGAGTGAATTTCGATCCTCTTCATGTACTACTTGTTCTACTTCACCTATTTCAGAACTAGGTGGTTCATGGGTCTCCTCCTTTTGCTCCTTCAAGCAAGCTGATGCATTTTTCCCCTTGGTTTTCTTAAAATCAATATATTTTCCCAACTTTGGATAGCCAACAATTAGAATCCTTTCATAATATTCTTAGTCATGTCTTCAAAGATAGGTTCCATAATTTTTACGCCGTAAAGCATTTTCTTTTCTGAAGTTTGTTTTTAAAACACTGTTCCTTCGTCGTCCGTCGCTCCAATAAATTAGTGACACATGGCTCCAAAAAAGTAGTGACACTTGTCTGCTCTTCCAATTCCAGAAAACCGTTTGGGAATGAAATTGCAACCACTCACGTCGGGTGCAGCCACTGGACCAATCTTGTTAATTCCACTACTGCCAATCTCGGGGTTCAAATTCTTGTATGCAGTTACAAAACTGGAAATTATCCCGGCTGCAATTTGTATATAAATTTGGTTTTGGTGTATGTGTAGAACAAGAATCAGAATAATTATGAGCGACTTCGAGCCCTTCAATTTCAAACCCTGGTTACACTACTACAAGGTGAGGTGTTTTGAGACATTTAATTGAGACAAATTCCAATTTGGTTTTGCTGGTGTTCGCTCATATGCTCGCTGGGTTGTTGGTGTTCCTCTATTTCAATGCATTCTATCTACTCACCTGTTACATTCAATGCTATTTCAATGCATTCTATCTACCACCAAGAAGAATCAAAGTTTGTTTGTCTCCTGTCCTGCAAGTCTGTCCAACCCATTCAAATTCTTCATCCTCGCTACTAATTTCATTCAAAGGCATACGATCAGGCTCGTGATGGTGCTTTCGTGCTCTATATCGGTCTCCAAGATAGTGGATTGAAAAACCATTTTGGAAAACTTCAGCCAAATTAGTTAGTTAAGGTTCCTTTTGTTTTTTCTGATAATTGGTTTCTTGTCATTGGTGATTTCTCCTCCATTCAATATTTCTCTGATAAAACCCTTCTTTAAAGATGAAAATTCAGAGAAAATATCCTTTGAGCCAGATTCATCCGAAAAATCCCTAGATTAAAATTTAATTATCCAGAGAAAAACCGTTTATTTCCTCCCCTCACAGAGCTCTGGGATGAAAATATTGTGTCGTGGATTGGTGTGTAGCGAAGTTTGTTATCTTTGATTCAAACTCGTAGGATGGTCTGGACTTATGCATGTGGGATTGGAGGTGTCGACTGTACAACGATTCAACAAGGTGGCATGTGCTATAACCCAGATAGTGTTGCTTTTCATGCTTCGTATGCTTTTGACAACTACTGCAAGAAGAATGGCATGGCCACTGGTACTTGTAACTTTGATGGAAATGCTGACTAATCAAGATCCAAGTAAGTTATATTCCTATATGCTGAGTTTGTTGTTTTCCCATTGTTTTTATCCGCATTACTGGCTCATCCTTCCACAACGCAAACTTCACGATACTTAGTCTAAGATTTTTCCCAGAGCGTAAGCCTATTCCAGCAACTAGTCCTTTCTTGACAACCCTACTCTCGAGACTCCTTCCATTTTTCGGCAACCCTCAGCGTCCTTCCTGAGTAAGCTAGGCATCTCCAGCTGTGTTTCCGTCAAGCACAAGTCTCAAGGAAATCTTCCCAACCACATCTTAAGATCTTTATGTGTGCACTTATCATCTTCTTCATTAATTTCCACTGGGAGGTTGGTGCAGTACCAGTTGGGTCCAAGCCAAATCATTTCGCCATATCTAGTCCTCTTCTCCTGTGTGAAAAAAAAATCTCAATCCTCTTTCTTATCTCCTCGCTTACTTGCCTCGGCCTCCTCGGCCTTCCAATTTCTTTTGCCTCTGCCTGCGCTATGACAAGTTTATTTTATTTAGTATGGGTGTTTCAATGTTCCATTGTGGCAGGTTTTCTAAAACAACGACTCTGATGCAACAAGTATAGTTTTAACTTTCATACAAGGATAGTTTTAGTTTTAAATATGATTTAGTTTGTTCTCTGTGCTTGAGATAAATAATGAATTATGAATACAACTGGAACAACCAAAAACCGTAGAAACATCCACTCTTAATAGCTCTTCATTATACACACGCCTGGTCGAATTTATGCTGCAATTGGTGTAAACTCCCGCACAAGAGCATAGATTTATGATTAGTAGCATTGTAGCTGCGCACCAAATTCTCTCCAATATTGCTACTATGCAAAAGGTTAGCATGCAACCTAGAAAAATATGGACTTCTTACTAGATTTTTTCATTACAAAATTGATATTTTTAAATGTGTAAAAGTCTTAAATGTATTGCCATAATTATGTTTACAAAATTGATATTTTTAAATGCATAAAAGTCTTAAATGTATTGTCATAATTATGTTTACAAGTTTCTATAAGTAAGATCCATTTCAGTTTTCATATTAACGGCTTACATATATATATATATGCTTTAAAGCTAATAACAATTATATATAGAGATTGCTTTATATATAAGGAAAGGTTAAAAAACAATAAATCCTTTATAACACAATTATACAAGGATGTTCATTGTCCCCTTTGCTGTTTATTTTGGTCATCGAGGGGTTGAGTTTGCTCATCAAGGATGCACAAAATAGTGGGTTGATCAGAGGTATAAAGATCTCTCCACAGCTCTCTTTGACACATCTACTCTTCGTGGATGATATTATCATGTTCGGATATGGATCTTTTGATGAGTGGGTTGCATTCAAAGTCATATTGGATACATTCTGTGAAGCCTCCGGAATGCAGATCAACATGGACAAATCATGCTTCTTGTACAACAATTTGGATGATGGAATTATGAACAGGATTGCTGGGACTCTTCCTTTCAAATTTGAGCATCTTACAAAAGGTTTCAATTATTTGGGTTATTACTTAAAATCACTTGGGTATTTGGTAAGGGACTGGCTTTGGCTAATTCAGAGATTTGAAAAAAGAATTCATCATTGGGCCTTTCGTCTCTTGTCGTTGGGGGGAAGACTGGTATTGATCAACGTTGTCCTTTCCAGCATGCCTGTTTATTGGATGGCCTTGGACCCTATTCCACAATCCATCCTTGACAAGCTTAGAAGTATGATTTTCTCCTTTCTCTAGGGTTCTTCAGCGAATAACAAGAAGTTCCATCTCGCTGACTGGCGTTCTTTGTCCTTACTGACTTCCCAGGGGGGATGGGGTATTAAACAATTGAACTGGTTCAGTCTTTCCATTCGTCTTAAAATTTTTTGGATGGCTTTAAATGGGAATGGCATTTGGTCTTCTCTTATCTCTGTGAAATACTTGAAAAAGCTTCCAGTGGATTCTTAGCTACGCAATAAATCCTTTTCTGTCAGAGCGGTCTCTGTGATTTGGAAGGGTTTCCTTCTTACTCTCTCCTGGCTGGGCAGTGGTCTTACTTGGTTGGTGGGAAAGGGCTCGGCTGTTTGGATTGGCATAGACCCGATTGTTGGTTTAGGTTCTCTCTTCTCTCTCACTCAGGACTTGAGGGAATACCTGGAAGATTTTGGTATTTACTCGCTGGATCAAGCTAGGAACCTTACTTCATGTGCACAAAGTTATTGGTTTACGGCTGAGGAATTGGACATGGTGGGGAATTGGAAACATCAGTGGGATGCTTATACTGTGGGCTTGGAGTTCGGTAGAATTTGTCTCACTGAACATTTGGATACCCTCTTATGGTCACATGATAAGTATATTGGGGTTTTATCTGTAGCATAGGGTTATGATCGTATTGCTACTACCTATTGCATTTCGAGACAGTCACCGGTCCTTAGTCTCCTATGGAAACTAAATATTCCATTAAAAATTTGTTGCTTCATCTGGTTGTTGATGAAGGATCGAGTATTGACTTGGGACCAACTCCAACGTAGAGGAAGATAGGGTCCAAGCCTGTGTCTTCTTTGTTGGAATGGGGAAGACACATCACAGCATCTATTTATGGACTGTATGTTCTCTCGAAGTATTTACTCTGCTATTGGTGAAGGTTATGGATTACCTTCTACTATGAATTTATCTGTTAGCTATTTTCTTGAACAGTGGTTTAACAATACTATGGTAAACTCTGTCTATCGTTATTTGCCACTTTTCTTTTTTTGGTGCATATGGAAACATAGAAATCGATGCATTTTTTACAATAATTTGGCCACTATTTTTGTACTTCGTAAGCAAATCAATGAGCTCATGCTTATGTATCATGTTCTTAATAAGAAGAAAAAATCTAGGGTCATTGGCCTGGGCCCAAAGATTGATTACCCCTGTGGTTTCTTTGATGGGGCGGCTGCTGGAAACACTGGGGGAGCAGGATTTGTGATTTTGATGAGTCCTTCCTATTTTATCAGTTACTCCTTGGGATGTGGTCTAAGCACCAACACTAGATCAAAGCTTTTGGCTCTTTGGGCACTACTTTCAGTTGCCATTCATTTGGGGATCCCTCTCTTATCTGTATTTGGGGATTCACAGGTTATCATCTCTTGGGTGAACAAAACTACTTCATTGAACGCCCCACTTCTGAGTCATTGGTGTGATGGCATTCTTTCTCTGCTGCATCATGTCCTTTAAGTGACCATCAATCATATCTATCGCGAGCATAACCAGCAGGCTGATAGTCTCTCCAAACAGGCTCTTTCGTTGGCCCCGGGACATGGGGAAATTTCTGAATCTTTGGATGGTATGATCATTGATCATGGGATATTTCAATTATTTTAGCTTGTGCCGAGCTTTTCCCTTTCACTCTCTTTATGAGGCACAAGAATTCAGTTTGAATGAATGGTTCTTTTGCTGACATGGATGTGCCTATCAACCTTCTTGTTATGCTCCTGATTCATATGTTTTTTGGTCTCTCACGAATTATTTCAGATAGATTTTCTGACCTGTTACTACAGGAATGATGAGAAAATTCTGCCCTTAGCAGACTTTATGCTTTTTTGTCCCCATTTTGGTTGGATGACTGGAATTCTCTGAATTTACAGCTATCAGAGAGATCCCCAAATGTATCTGCATTTGCGGAAGCTTGATATATTCCAGGTATTGGCTGATTGTATATAATGTCCTTTGTTTCTTTAATAAAATATCAAGGTCTGGTATTTTTTCCTCTGAAAAAAATTAATACAGTTATCATATTTGTGCTTTTTTAAAAATCTTTCACGGTAATTAATAATCATATTACTCCTACTTTTATTTTAAGGTTGATATTTTAATTGTTTATATATATATATATATATATAAGCAATACCAATTTTGTAATTTAAATGTATGAGAGTTGTTTATATATTTGCTTTAAATTAATTATTAAGAAATGTAAATGCATATATTTAGTTTTAACTTTATGGTAATTGTTTTAAGTATGCCAATAGATTTGTTTTAAATTTCATTCTTAGATTATTATGGAAAATATATTTTACCTATATTATGTCAAGAATATGTGAAACTTAGACATATAAATATTACTAGTTTTGAGTAAATTAATTATTTTTTTATAAATGTACATGTCAAAATATTTTGGATTGTTCTCCGAGTTATATATAAGCTATAACTAAATGGCACACATTTGACAAAAAAAAATTGTGGAATTTGCTTATTTGCATAGTTTCAACCAGTTGTATAACTAATTGTAAATTAAATTAGAATAGGATAAATTTTAAAATACTTTATTTTAATGGTTTTGCAAAACGAATACAAGTTCAATACATGTTCAACTATATTTTAAATAATTATAAAATAATGGTGTTGTAAAACTTATAAAAGTTCAATCTATGTTGAATTATATGATGTTATGTGAAATTAACAATTATTGGTAATTGAGTTTAAATTCAATTGTTTATAATAAATAAGAATTTGGAATGAACTTAGTTGATTATTTATGTCAAAATTTGAATTAGTGAAATAAAGGTTAAAATAAATTTTGTTTTAATATTTGATATAAATGGTTAATATATATATATAGGAGAAACAAGTAAGAAACATATAATTGATTTTTTTTATACATAGGAAAGGATGGGTGAAAAATGTTAAGGATTATGTCTAAAATGTTTCCTTATTGTGGTTACAATTAGGATTAGTATGATGTCACAATGAGCAATGCCATAGTATGGTGTAAAGAAATTGATATTTACTATTGTAGTGTATAGGTCTCGAATTCAATAAATATATTTTATATTGGGGATAATAATGATTAGAACTAATTAAAAATGAGTTAAATGTATGTTTGGAAAATGGTAGTAGCAGTTACTTAGAATGTAAGATTTGGTGTAAAAATATATAAATAAAATTTGCGTTGTCTCTAGAGATCATTACAAATGGGCTCGAGAAATTTTGCCTCCAAAAATTGTGGAAGTTTGTATGATAGTTTACATACAATTTGGGAGTTCAAATTGGAAGTGTGTTTTCTCTAAGAGGTGTTGGTACTGTATGGTTGTAAATGCATTTGAGAAATATTTGCGTCTAAATTTTGGTTTCTCTTTGAGCTAAATGGGAAAGCCTAGGGAAACGCACCAGAATTGCATGGACTAGTTTTTTGTTTGAGTTTTGTGGTTGGCCTTGCAACAAAAAGAAAAGCAATTAAGGAACTTGAAGGGGTTTTATGAAATGCTCAAACATTTTTAATTTCGGGGCAACGGAAGTAGAACAATCAATGGGGAAACTTGGAGGCATTTTTATAATCTAGCTGGTAGGCATAAGATGCAGAATGTTGTTTTCACTAGAAATTGTGATGTGGATTTGGTGTTGTAAATCCGAGAATTGTTTCAAGGAATCAAAGACTAGTAGAGGTTACAAGCTATTCACTAGTGGGTGTAACACCAACCTGGATTACACACATGGCCTATCATAACCCATTGGATGGAGAAATTGAAAGATGAAATGAACTATTCCTAAGAGTTGAATTGGGAGGAAACAAGTCAAAAGGAGTTTATATCTCGGGAGTCTAGCATCAATAATGAGGGGTTGTATCCTAGTGGTTTTTAGAGTACCTCAAAGGATGTTTCCAACACTGTCTGTAGTTAGGCGAAAGAAGAGAATCAATAAGTTTCTTTTCGAGCTCAATCCACTTTGCACCACATTTCAGATGATTTAAAAGCAAAGGATATTAGCTTGAGAGAATGGATAAACACACTTGACAAGGCCGTGAATAAAGTAGAATGGTTGCACATATTTAAGCAAATCCTAGAGATTGTCCATCTATACAACTCTCTCCTCCCACTTCTTCCTCTGCCATCAATAGTTTATCTTTAGCTTTCTTTCTCTTATTTTTAGACATGAAATTAAATATAAATATAGTTGTTGTTAGATTTGCCACATCTTTTCACAACTCTGCCTAATTCTTTTCCATTTACAAAACATTAATTCGGTATTAGTTTCCCCTTTCTATCCATTTCACCCTCCAACATCAACATATCGGCGTATCATTGCACCTTTTCGGGGCAATTGCTAGTTATAATCTCCTCACCATCATATGAGGTTCCCTTTTCGTCCCTAGTCATAGTTTCCTCTTCAACAAAAGCACTTTTGGGTTTCAATATATAATGGTGGTCCTTGAATTATTTCCCTCACAAATATCAGACCACATTAGGTGCCAATATCATGCTCTAATACCATTTTTAATGATGCTTTTTTAAATTTTTACAAAAATGCCCAATTTTCTATTTTTTTTACAATTTTGGCTCTTGACTAGTTTTAGTGCCTTGGTCTCCAAATCAGCCCAATTGCTTCCAAATAATCAGAGAAGGTGTATGAATGATATAATAGCTTAATTATTATTTTCATGGATTTATTATGGCCCTCCAAACACTTATGAAAGTCTGTACTAAATTCTGAACAAGATAGAGGATTTTATTGGCAATTTTGGGCTCAAATCCCCTCGGGTAAGTGGTAGAAATGGCTTCCAAAATGTGTAGAAACCCACTCTAGTTATGAAATTGAAGAATGGATGTGTATAATACATTATCATAGACTCATATGCATAACAAATCGACCTCCCATGGCTGTTATCACTTCTTTCAATCATATATAAAAAAACTAGTTTTGGACCCTTGGGGAAATGAGGTGTAGTTTTCTCCAATGGTTATGCAATTTGACCCAATGGCCACAAATTCTTAGTTACTGAAAATGAAACCAATAATTTTCTTTAATGACAATCCATTCATTCATAAATCATAAATAGTTTACACATCCATTCAAATTCATCAATATTACAAGAGTTTATAACAAGGTAGTGGGGGAATGGCATTGTTTATTCATTATTGAGAAATAATACATGAGATTTATTGGCCTTTCAAACTGAGATATTTCTGAACTTAAATAACACATTATTTACATCAGAATACAAAATAATGGAGCAAGAGAATCTCCCTCAAATAGATGAATAGCTCACAAGTGTGCCTCACTCCATGGAGCTGAAATATAGTGAAAAAACTTGAGATGAAAGGAAGAACAAGGTGAACTTTGATGTGTCCACGAGCTGCTGTATATTTCACCTGTACTAAGAATATATTGAATCTCCTTGAAATACCTGAGTGGCATCTCCCAACACCAACTAGGATGGGAATCTTTCACCCTCGAAATTGGCTAAGGCATGAACTAGTCATCCACTAGCTCTCTCTCTTCACAACAAGAAATTTCACAAATGATCAAAAGGCCACTCTCTTGGTTGCTTCCTATATTGTATAAAATTCCTTAGCCTTATAAGGTTCCCAATCCAAGTCAAATTAGGGTGTGTGCTCATGAATTGACATGTGTCCCCTCTTTCCTAGCCTTCCACTTTCCCCAAATTTGAGTAGGAGCCCATTGAGCTTCCCAAACTCACATGAGAGCTCTATTTAATGGTATATTTCGACCTGACATGTCATATATGTCATATTTCAGCCTTCATATTTTACTTGTGTATTACTGTCATAGAATTTCCATCATTGGTGTCATAGATGTCATAAATGTAAGGGGAATCTAGCCAAGTGTCCATGAAACTCCCATTTGGATCTTCCTCTCCCCATGTAAGTTACAATTCATCCCGAATTTGACCTATGAACTATATGGAGAATTATATTAACCTTATAATCCATTAAAAAACATTAGGATTCCCATAGATTCGAGATTGCAAGAGGAGGATGCAATTTAACATAGTAATTCTAGCTTGAGTGGGCCCCATAGTCTCCATGTGTCTCCATTCTCCATAGTCATTTCATTATTCACTTGCATTCATTTAATTAACTCAATCAAATAAATATTTATTCCTCCTAATGTATAAACACCATTTATTAGCTCCCTTATTAACTTTCCAATGTTTCCACCCAACCTAGGGAACTAGTAGGATCGATGGAATTTTCCTGCTATGCAAATATTTAAAATGGGGAAATTACAGTAAGCCATTGATAAAATATCCTACAGGTAAGTACTGAGGAAGTAACCCTCATACAGCTTGGTTTCTTCCTTTTATAGACTCTTTACATGTCGCATTCAACCAACTTCATTCTGTTAGCCAACATGATTTCATTCCTATTCTAGTTACACTTGTTAGTAGGCACTATTGACCCAAAATACAAAGATGCTTTCATTCCATACAACACATGTGACTCTAGCCGACTTCGTACCCACGATCTCCCAAGATTTCATTTTTAGTCATTGCGTCGTTTCACGCCTTCTCTATTGTGGTTCCTTCCATCGTGGTTGATCTCATCGCATCCTTTCCTTTAGTCGCAACTTTTCATCTGTCGCGACTTCTCTTCTTTCATGAAATCTTATCCTATAGTAGCTTCCTCTGTGATTGCTTCTTATGTCTTAGCTCTTTCTTTCTTATCTCCTTCTGTCTTCCTCGGTCGCAGCTTCCTTTGTAGTTGCTTCTTCTACCTTGTTCTTCCTTCCACGACTGCTTCCATCACAACTTCTTCTTTGCCATCATTTTCTTCTGTCCCAACTTCTTCTTTCCGTGACTTGACTCTTTATCCTCCAAGCAAAATTCTAACTTTAGAATTATGCCTATCTTTCCCTAGGTCCAACAAAGGGAATTGACACTTTCATTCCTTCCAAAAATTAAATGAAGTACTCTCACTCTTTCCTATAATGATTATGCTAACCCATGCTTCAATAACTACATGAGCATACTTTCCCTAACAATCTCTACATGCACGGATGGCTTCATTTAAGGCACATAGTGGAAAATAGATTAAATCTTAGGTTGACACTTGGAAATAGAGGATCACTTTCCCATAGGATCATTTCCTCTTCCCCTCTAGGGAATCATATCCCCTTCTATGATCTTTCCATAGTCATCTGGGATCATTATACATTACATTCTACCATTAATATTTAGATAGCATTGAGTTCACCATGGAAAGCCTACGACACAATATATTTGAGGTATTTTGCATGCCCATCCATTCATTAGTTGGGACTTGGCCTTAATCTATGCATTAGGAATCCATACTAACATATTTACATCATTTACAGATAGGGTGATTTACATAATCTCACATGGATCAACTCTTGTAAACTATGCATTTACAAATTATACATAATTTAATGCAATACAATTCATGGTCAAATTTTAAAAATGGGCTAAATTTTTCTAGAAATTATATAAAAACTTTAGACATTTAAATATTTATAAGAAAATATCACAAAATATTTTAGGGTTTCCATTTTAAGAATTAGTAAGATTCACTTGAATTGACTTTTGAAAATACAACCACCACTAATATAACTTTGAATGACTCAACTTTAATATAACCTCTTTATTAATAATATAACTTACACAACTAATTCAATTTATTGAATATATTCAAATCCAGAGAGGGGTATGGACTATGGACTGTACAATATGTAGACTTTAACAGTTACATTATAGAAAGGGACAAGAAGGTCTCATACACCAAATTGTTGCCTAGATTGGTTGTGGCCTTAAAAATTGATGATGACGTTGATTAAAACAAAAAAATTAACCAACTTCATATATTGAAGTATTATATTTGATTGATCCATCAATACTACTAAATTATATTACCTCTCCATATCATAACATATACTTTAATTTTTTATTTTAATTTTTATACGTGGTCATTCCATTATTATGCATTACCTTGTCTTTCTATTTAATAATTTGATAAAATTTGAATGTGATAATAATATGAAAACATATTTTTATTTTTTATTATCATTTTTATTAATTTTTTATTAAATATTATTTTATTGTTCAAATTGCATTTTTAATTATAAAACTAGATTTAGATTCAACCTTCAATATTTTTTAATATCTTTGCTTTATTAAATCATGGAATTCTAAGTCTATATATAATTTTAACAAAGATTTTGGTTAAAAATCATTTAAAAATGTTCTTAAAAATTAAACCTACAATCTAAGAGAGTAAAACTTTTATATGTACAAGTATGTCAAACATAGGTGGTGGTCTTCAGTGCTCGGTCAACAACTATCGTCGACAACTACCTGAGACCATTACTGCACAGGTACATACCTTTTTCTGCTTTCACACCTTTCTGTGATTGTCTGGTATGTTGGTGGTGTATGTTTGCCCCCTCTTATCATTATCTTGTTCACGGGTGGTTTTAGGTTCATGCAGTTCCCCCTCTTCGCAGAGGGCTAGTACCAACGATGCTAAAAAGTGGGAACTAGGGTTTCTTTTCACTTGTCTCGTCAGGCTATTTGACCCCACCGGCTCTGGCTTGGGTTTTGCTATTTTTACGGTTTCTTTGGTTTATTGTCACATTGTCGTGACTCCTCCATTTCTTTCTTGGTTATGCCAGCTCTGGTTAGGGTTCTGGTCAGGGTTTGCCTTATTGGTTTTTTTTTTCACTCTTAGCGTCCCTCTACTTTCTGTCTCGTGCCATGACTCTATCTCATCTGTCTTGGTTTTGCTGATTCCTCCGGCTTGGGTTGGGGTTCTGTCGTTTTGGGGATTTATCCTCTTTTGGGGTTTCTTTTCCCCTACCACTTCTTTCTGTCTTACGCCACTACTTTTGACCTGCACTATCGAGACTTGCTCGCTGACCCATGATGGCATCCCCTGGGCTTACCTTACCGACCAACAATAGGGTTGGTACTACCTATCCTCCATGCTTTCGGGCTCGCATAGATTCGAGATACTCACTGCACTGGACCAGAAGTGTCGGTTTGTTGTTGGCAGAGATGTCATGCTTGACAGAGTCTCTGAACTTTGTCATCGAGCACTCATTGGGCGACTGGAATATTGCTCTATATATGAACAAAGAGGAGTGGGTGGCCTAGGCCACTCTCCATTGGAATCCTATCCTTAGTTATGTGCCCACCATTATCCTTCTGGCTAATTGTTGGCTGGTTTTTGTTTTCTTGGAGGACACAGACACATCTTGTATCCTTAACTCACTCTGGACTATTGGCAATGACTCCCTCATCCTCAGCCAGTGGCATACGAACTTTGACCCCATAAAATAATGGGTTATCAAACGCCATCTGTGGGTCTTGTTGTTGGCTTTACCATTTCCCCTCTGGTCTAAAAATATCCTCATAGGCATCACCAATACCATTGGTAGGTTTGTCTCTTTGGAAAAAGACTTTCACATCGTTTTTGACAAACACATTGCTAAGGTTCTTGTCGAACTGGATGTTACCCGTGGTCTCTTACCTAAAATTGAGATTGACTATAATAGTGTGGTCATTACACAAAAAAATTGATTATTTGAATATACCCTTTCGTTGTAGCTACTGCCATGATATGGGACATTTGAGGAAATCTTGCACTTCCTTATTACAAGGCATTCCACTTCGTGTTGGCTTCTGTGAATCTGAACCTTCTCTTGATACCTCACCTTCCCCTTCTTCGCATCTACCGCCCTTACAAGATACTCAGCCGGTGTTTTCTCCATCCACTGATTCTCTAGATATCCCTCCCTTGATTGGCCCCTATGACTCTTCCTCCCCTACCTCGGTTGGAGACCTGAGCAAAGGTGAGCTACAATTCATAACGGATGTAGAAACTTTGGCCTTGTCTGCTTCTAGATCTCGTACTGATCTGGTTTCTGATCCTCTAACTCCTTCTCACATTTCTACCCTTTCTTCAAAGCCATCTCCTCCACCCTTTACCTTGGAGAAATCCCCCCCCTACCTCACCCCTCTTCCCATCCTTGTTCTGGTTCCCCTTGTAGTCCTTTAACCACTTCTTCCTTTGATGACCCATCTCTACTTAAAGCTATGGATATATTTACTGATAAGTCTCCCATCTCTCCTTCTGTCTTATCTCTGGACTCTATTAGATTCGAGAATGTGACTATCCAAAAGTCTAAGAAAGGAAGTAAAAACTCTGCATAGGCCCCCACTGGTCTCTATACCCCACTTTCGGCCCGCATCAAGGCAGCAGCCAGAACTCACTCTTCTTCCCAGGCACTTAGAGCAAAGTCACTTGTCATTCAGGTTGATCCATGAATATTGTCTCCATGAACATTTGTGGGTTTGGGGGGCCTACTAAACAAAAATATCTCAAAGATCTGCTTACTTCTATTAATCCTGACATTATCCTGTTACAGGAAATGATGTGTGATCATTTTACATCCCTTCACTTGTTTGCCTTTATTAAACTTGGTTGGGAATTTTGTGCAATTGATGCACTTGGTCTTTCTGGGGGGTATCCTCTCGGCCTAGAATCCTCACCTGATTCGGTGTAAAGCCTTTCACTCCTTTGCTGGCATTCTTCTTTCAGCTAGTTTTAAAGGCCTTGACTCGGTATTTTCCGTTGTCAACTACTATGGACCCTATGCTAATAGAACCACCTTTTGGGACTTTGTTGTATCTGGAGGAATCTTCAATTATCCCAACCTCATCCTGGCTGGTGACCTTAATTTCACAATCTCAGACCTTGAGATATGGGGTGACCGTGCTCGTCTGGATCATCTTTCTCTGTACTTTGCTCAGCTACTGGAATCAGTGAATATGGTAGATCTTCCTCCCACTAAGATTGGACCCACTTGGAGAAATGGTAGAGCTGGTCTTGGGGGTGTTTGAAAAAGACTTGATAGATTTCTTGCTTCTTTACACCTTATCCCTCTTCTTGGCAGTTATCACTCTTGGACTCAACCCTCAAAAATCTCTGATCACTACCCGATGTGTCTTGAATGGAATTTTTGTCTGAAGTGTCATCTTTATCCTTTCAAGTTCAATCGAGCTTGGCTCCTTGAAACTAACTTTGAAGCACTTGTTTCTTCCTCATGGAAGGCTCCTGCTCCCTCAGCTGGACCCATGTTTGACTTTAACTATAAGCTGCAGAGAATCAAGAATGCTATTAAGACCTAGGAGAAATAGAAGAGCACTTTGAGAGAGAAGGAGATCTCTGAGATCGACCTGGCCATATACACTCTCCTTTCAGCTGACCACTCTGGTATTCTCATTGAAGAGGCCGCATCTTCTCTTTCACTCTTGAAAGACAGGAAGGATTCCCTTCTATCTCACCAGTTCCTTACCTGGAAGTTCAAAAGCGAAGTGGACTGGATCCAAGAGGGTGATGCCAATAACAAATTCTTTCACTCCTTCGCTTCTGCCAGAAGGAACTCTAAAGCTATCTGGGCACTCAATAACCAGAGTGGGGAATCTATTGAGGATGATTCCAAGTTAAAGGCTATGGGTGTTCAACACTTCTCAAAGCTTTTCTCTGATGATGGTAAAACTAATATAGAAGCACAACTTAATGTCATCAGATTATTTTCTTCCTTTGTACAGGAAGAGGATCATGATCTCTTTATGTCTTATTTTACTCTACAAGAAGTTGAAGATGTACTTAAAGGATTCAAAAAAGATAAAAGTCCTGGACCAGATGGGTGGTTGGAGGAATTTTACCTTCACTTCTTTGATCTTGTTGGGAAGGACATTTTGAAAGTTATAGAACACTCTAGGTTAGAGGGTAGAGTCATAGGTGCCCTCAATGCTACCTTTATCACCCTCATACCTAAGTGTGACAAGCCTACTACTCTTGCTAAGTACAGGCCCATCTCCTTGTGCAATCTGATTTATAAGACCATCTCCAACCTGGCTACTATCAAACTGAAGGTGGTTCTTGATAAGGCTATTACCAAGCATCAGTTTGGGTTCCTGCATAATAGACAAATAATTGAACCTATTGGTATTGTACAAGAAGCCCTCCATACTATCAAGGTAGAAAATCAAAATGTGATGGTATTGAAACTTGATCTGGTGAAGGCCTTTGACAAGGTCAACTGGTCTTTCTTGAGGCTGGTTCTTTTACAGATTGGGATCCCTGCTACCTTTGTGAACTACATCATGGGCTGTGTGGAGTCTACAAATTTTGTTGTTCTAATTAATGGGACCCCATCAAAGTTATTTCAAGTCTCAAGGGGTATTAAACAAGGATGCCCCCTATCTCCCCTTCTATTTATACTGATCATTGAAGGATTGAGTCCATTGATTAATAAGGCACTTGATAGAGGTGATATAACATGCATCAAAATTGCTCATAGTCTGTATCTTACACACTTTCTCTTCATAGATGATGCTATCCTATTTGGTTCAGGTACGCTGGCTGAGTGGCAGCAATATACAGTCATCTTGGATACTTTTTGCTCCGCTACAGGTATGGAAATCAATGCAGACAAATCTTCTTTTCTATACAATAATATCGAGGAGCCGGTCAGACATCAAATTTTCAATATTATGCCCTACAAAATGGACCCCATTGTTGTTGGTTTTAAGTACCTGAGATATTATCTCAAACCATTGGGATATGGCATAAAGGATTGGAGATAGTTCTTACAGAAGTTTGAAAAAAAACTGAGTGATTGGACTTATAAGCTACTCACTTTGGGTGGAAGACTAGTTCTAGTCAAATCTGTTTTGATGAGTATTGTAGTGTATTGGCTCTCACTAGCTCGTATGCCCAGTACCATACTGAATTACATTCAGAGATACATCTTCAATTTTTTGTGGGGAAGCTTGCAAGGTGAACATAAATATGACCTGGTAGATTGGCACACCATCTCCAATCCATATGCTCTAGGTGGCTGGAACATAAAAAATTTGGATTGGTTTAGTTTGGCCTTACGAACCAAAAGTTTCTGGCTTGTACTCAATGGAGATGGACTTTGGTCCTAGATCATTAAGCATAAATATCTCAAGAATTCACCTATTGATGTCTGGCTCAGACAACTTTTCTTCAAAGTCTAGGGTACCTCTCCTATGTGGAATGGTTTTATCAGAGCCATTTCATGGATTACTAGATGTCTTGGATGGAAGACCAGCAATGGAAAAAAAATTAAAGTGGGCATTGACCCCATTGTTGGTTTCACTTCAGATTATTTATTACCAGAGGATCTTAGACTATATCTAGAAGATTATGGTATACTTACACTATCAAATGTACTTAATCGAGGGGTTGCTACCACTTCCACTGATTATTGTCTCTCTGCAGACGAGCTATAGCTGGGTGGTCATTGGAAGGAAGCATGGTCAAATTATATAAAAGGCTTACATCATGGAGGGATACACATCAACAATACACCAGATACTCTGGTGTGGATGTATAACAAGTCGACAGGCTCAGGCAAAGCCAATTTAATGTATGAGATGATTGCAAATATCTCTGTCACCTGCAGACCAACTGACATCTTTGTCGAGATTTGGAAATTCCGCATTCCACTGAAGATTATTTGTTTCAATTGGTTCTGTCTGTCGAATAAGGTACATACTTGGGACAACTTGATTAAAAAAGGTTGGAATGGACCAAATAGGTGTAGCTTGTGCAGATCAAAATCTGAATTAGTTGATCATATTTTTCATGATTGCAGCTTCATCAGACGGGTTACATCAGACGGGTTACAGATCTCATTAGATCCTCTCTTGCCATTCCTTATTTTTGGAAGGAGACTAACTTTCTTCTTAATGTCTCTTCCTAAATCAGCAAAGGAAATAATCTAAAGTATCTTCCTCTTCTTTTATCATGGAAAATCTGGTTGACAAGGAACAAATGTGTATTTGAAGACAAACAACCTGATATTTTTCATGTTGTTCAGTCCATCAGGAATCAACTTCAGCTCTATCCTGCTACCTCCCAGCAGAAAAGTAAAAGGAGATCTATTGGATTGACACCTATTTTTGATTTTCCTGTTGGTTTCTTTGATGGCGCATCAGCTAGTCAACTAGGAGGTATTGGTGTCCATTTACTGCTCAACCAGGACCACTATTTCTGCTTCAAATTGGGTGTTGGTATAAGTACAAATACCAGATCTGAGATACTGGCTTTATGGACACTCCTTTACTGTGCAAAAATCATGGGCCTTCCCAATTTACATATTTTTGGTGATTCTACTGCTATCATTAATTGGTTCAATCGAAGATCAGCTCTTACTTTACTCACTCTTGATGGCTGGTGTCATTGTATTAGGGAGATGGAACCATACTTCATCCAGCTAAAGGCCATTCACATATATAGAGAACACAATACTAAGGCTGATAGCTTATCCAAAGAAGCATTAAACTTGGCCTCTGGTCAGTTTATGTTTTCAGAATTCACCAATGGTGAATGTACTGATGAGGGCTCTTTCTAGCTTTTCTAGCCCTTAGCACTTGTTATTTTTGTGCTGATTCTTTTGACATCCTTTGGATGATGGTGGTCGATGACCCACTTATTTCTGCACTATTGGTATAATGCTTCTTTCGATTAGCTAATTATGAATTAGTAGGGTTTTCTCTGTGTATTGAAGGGTATGGTAGAGGATGTAGTCATATTTCCTAGCATGTGTGTGCTCACTGTGAAGTATTTTTGTAAAGCTGATCATAGACTAGCTGATAGCTGTTGAAGAACTTGATGTTTCTCACCCATGAGCTCAATAGGCTGATAGTTGAAGCAGTAGTATCTTGATGATGTCCACACTTGTATTCTCCATGAGCTCAACACTTGCTGAAGTTGTATTTATGTTACCTTTGATTTCAATGAAATAGCAAGGAACTGATATTTTCCCCTGGAAAAAAAAGTTATGTCAAACATATTTTTGATTTCCAACTTAGAACTATACTTTGATATGCAACAATAGAAAACTCTTTGCTTCGAGATGCATAAAAACTCACACACATAACCACTACACAAAGATACACTAACATTAAATCATATATTTCAAGACCAAGACTTTATTTTGAAATCTTTATTGAATAGAATTTTGGTATCGTTTTACTAGACGGATAATTATATTTACCTGGAAAGCTTTGGACATCACTCTCGCGCTTATCTACTTTATCTACGTTGTGTTTCATAGAGAGCATATGTTTCTTAGGTCCTGCTGGGGACAGTGTAATGGTCAATCCGGATGTTTAACTTCACCTCGACCTTGGTTCGAGTTCCGTGCAATTTGAATCTCTGCTTAGCATGTATTCTCATTTCGGTGAGTCTTGACACAAAACTAAGTTTAAGGCTCCACACTTCGATATGAAAAAATAAGTTCCATTAATACAAATTTTTCCTGAAAAACCGATAAGTCTTGACACACAAATAACTTTAAGGCTCCACACTTCGATATGAAAAAATAAGTTCCATCAATAAAAAAATTTCCTGAAAAACCGAAGCCACTCTTAATTTTGAAACATTGAATCAGTTATTTGTTAGCAAATTTGTTAAAATCTGGAAGCTGTTCGTAAAAATAAATTCAACAAGTTGTTCTTAAAATCTTGCATGTTTTGCAGCCATTGGTAATTTTAAATGTCTTAAAACCGTTGCTATTCCTGTGGATGCATGTCGTTGAATTTTCTTGCATACCTTGTAGCCGTTGTTACCGTTAATTTAAATTTTCTTGCGTGTCTTGCAACCGTTGTTGCCATTAATTTAAATTTTCTTGCGTGTCTTGCAACCGTTGTTGCCGTTAATTTAAATTTTCTTGCGTGTCTTGTAGCCATTGTAGCCATTGGTAATTTTAAACTTCTTGTCATTTATCATTCTGGTGCATGTAGTTGGGTTTTTTTTCATGGTTTAATAACTATAGTAGGAAAACATTCCACATTATAATATATTTACGTCGTAAGGCGTTTTTCTCCGAACATGTTTGGAAAAACACTGTTCCTTTCGTCGTCTATTCGGCCAACCCTGCTCCTTCGCGTGTCCTCTTCGCGATCCGGTGGTTCTCCGTGTGTCCTCTTCGTGATCCGGTGGTCTTGGCACTTAACCCCCATCCCCACATGTCTGCTTCGTGATCCGCTGGTCCTCCACGTTTTTTCAAGTTGAGGTAAAGGTTTCCGGTCGCTGCCCTGCTCTGTCCTCCCATTTCGTTGTCCTCCCATTTCACCAACAAGTTTCAGTGTTGGTGTCTTTTCCACCTCTTTGTTGAGCATTGTTCATGGGATTTTCCGTGACTATTGAGTTTGTCAGAACCGCAGTTGTTCGGTGATTCTGGAGTGCCGTGGGAAATATTTGGGGTTTCAGTTGTTGGGGTTTTCCTCAGAAGGATTTCGCAAATATCAGTACTGTTCCCCTTCAAGGCGAATTGATAAACAGTCAGTAAGTAGTTGTTCGTTTTTGGGATTTTTCTTTCCAATTTGATTTCAATATTTTTAAAACCTGCAAACCTATCAATTGCGCGTGATCAGAGCCTCATTTTCATCAAACTTCTTGGCTAGTGTTTCTAGTTAAAGATGAGGGTTTCGATAAGGAGGACCTACTGGCTGGAAAGAGCAATAGGGAAGAATGTTTTCTCCGGTGGAAATTGTTGCTGTAGTGTCACATTGAAGCCTCCTTCAAGGCCATGATTTTTGGCCCTTGCATGGCTTGTAGGAACCCGATCTGGGAAAGCGTTTTATTATAGTTGTCAATGATTTCATCCTGCCTAGTGGAATTTCCTTCCTATGGCTAGATTTGTCTCCGTTGGTGACCGAGTTCCCCAGTTTGGAGAGGGATCCGACATCAACAAAGCAGTGGGTATGCCCGAAATAGGAAAGACTCTTGAGGTGGAGGCCGTCGGATCAAAAATGCTTCGAGAAATCTCTTGCCGTGGACTCTTGAACTATGGCCATTTATGCTGGCATCTTGTCATTTCACTCCTTGTCGAGGTCCACCATTATCTTGGTCTTCTATGGTGTCAAGCCTTCAGAGCTTCCGTGGGCACGGACCAGAAACAGAGACATTCGAAGGGAAAAATGGAGGAATCACTTAGCATTTTTTCATTCCCCGAAGGGACGATGAAGTGAACAGTGTTCACAACGCCGAACTCAGGAAAGAAAACGCCGTAGGCATTTTTTGTATGAGGTTCTGTTTCTAAACACTGTTCACCTTTGTCGTGAGTTCCCCTAATCATCTTTCTCCATGTGTACTTTTTCACTCCCAACAAGAATTTGTCATGCGTGTTGAAGTATTCGGTTGCCTCAGTTGCAGTCGCGTGTTAAGGAGGCTATATACTTGGTAGCTCTTCTAACTCAGAGCAACCTGTGGAACATACAGCACCCAGAGCATTGTACAATGCGGACAACCTCTATATCCTCTTCAACTTCACACAACGAGCTGCTGGAAAGTCCTCCAAAGTTTCCAATGTTTCCATAATGAGCAAGGTTTGATCCGCCATGGCAGATCGGGATCTGCACATACCAACAACAACAAATGTGCTCCGCTTCATTTCAAGAAAAATACAATGCAATCTATAATAGTTTGGTAAAGCAAACAAATAAGTCCATTTTTGATTTCACTTCTACGTTGCAGGTTCGAGTCTTGTAGCTTCTTAGAAGAAAGAAGAACGGACAGGATGAGCAAGCAAGGAGGCTCTGAAGAATAGCTTTCTCCCTACAACATGGGCGATCTCGGTTCTGCCTTGCCCATTGGTGCCGCAGGTAAGCCCTGCGTATGGAACTACTCACAGACTGTGTTTTCATGATTCTCAAGTCATGGTTTCTGTGTCTTTGAAGCTATTTTTAAAGCCCCCGTGCTTTATTTGTATGTTTCTCCTTAATAGTATTCAATCGTGAAGTCTATCTAGTGTTAGTTTTGAGGGTTTTAGATAACCATTGAATGGAAACAACATATCTATTGTAATGTCCCTCTTAGTCCTTGATGTCAATATGTGCGGAAGTAGGGGTAAAGTTTTTGTTTCTTTATTACTATAAAGGGGTCCAACCTGCTAGTGGAAAAATTTACAAGAGATTTCATATCCAATGTGTCAAAACCGTATGCATGGAAAACAATCATTTAAGAATAATTCACAACGTGTCATCTTCATAATGCCCTGGAAAATAACTTGCTCTGCAAACCACCGAATCGTAAGTTGACAGTGACAATTTTATTATCTTTTACATTATTACCTTCCTTATAAGTGCAACTACCCTACCTGTGAAAAAGGCTTTGGGTGCAACAGCCAAAGATGATCAGACCAAGATACTTCCATCTATGCATCATAACGAAGACCTAGAAGTGATAGAAGTTGTCTTACTTAGAAAAGAGAAATTCTTGTGCCAGATAAAACCATGAAGGATTTTAGTCTAATACTAGTAATAATTTATCCTTAGTGTAGTATCAGCCATAAGACAGAAAAATTTAGTATTTATCATCCAAACATCATAAGCCTTATTAGCAAGGATCTGCCCACTTCTCCAATAACCATTTCTTATTTCTGGTCCAGTTTTCTACATGCCAAAATACAGAAAAAAAAGGCCACTTAAAGATGACATTAAGATACACCCTTATGTCTTATGCAAGTTCATGAAGGATTCATCTGAGTTCTTATTTCCCCCTTAACTTGACTCTTAGTTATTAAAACTTCAACCAGGAAGGAAGGATCGAAAACTGTTATAAAATAAATCAAGGGTTGCCATTATTGTCTAACAGCCTACCAACACTTTCCTTGTTAAAATTCAAGCATTGTTGGTCTCCTTTTAATAAGCTCCCTTAATAAATTTCGGTGCCACATATTTAGACAAAAATACAGAAAGGGGTCTCGGAGCCCTTTTGAGTATAGTTATTTCAAAAGAATATGATACCAAATCATTTCATACAGATAAGGAAGTACATAATACAAGAACCAATTAATGCAATGAAATAGACTTCATTTTCCTGGTAATAATCATTTTCAATTAATGCAATGAAACAGACTTCATTTTCTTGGTAATAATCATTTTCAAAGGTGTTATATATAAACTTCAATCCATTTGCAACAGTATCATTTATATAGAAATAAAATTGAGAGAGTAAACATTCAGGTGCATGAAAAGGAGACAGACAAGGATGTACGTGGTTCACCCCAACCTTGGGGCTACGTCCACCAAACCGTTCAAATTTTCTATTAAATTCTTCAACCTGGTTACAAAAATACATTTTGATACCGCATCTTTTCCAAAATACCGAGGTCTAACCAGGGCATGAGTAACAGGCTGTAACATTCATCCCAAATACATGAATACGGCCTACATCTATTTGTTTCCAATTTTTTCTTGGAACCTTTAACAGAATACAGTTCTCATGAAACATTAAAAGTATTAATCTTACAGAACAAGATCTTGCTAAAATGTGTTGTTCAACATGAGCATTTATAAGACAGTAATTCTCAGGATGATGTTTGCACCCTTCCGAGTGCCCAAGGTATTTAAACATTTGGTAAACTTATCGTGGAATCTAAAACCTAAAAAGTGGCTAGATGGTCCAGAACCAATTCATCAAACATAATACAAACATTTCACGAATTTCCTATATATATATAGTCCCCGTCCTCAACAAACTCCAGAGACATAGATAAGAATTAGTATTCTGCAATAAATCGATCCATGAGTATTTACATTCTCTAAATGGAATATAGTCGGCCCAAAATAATTGCCTTTGCCTGTCCGGCCTTTTGGTGGACACCGATAATGCAAGTCATGTTGAGCTTCTTAAAGCTGCTCTCTATTACTTGAGCTTAATCTACTGGCAAATTGATGCCGTTTGCATGACCCTTACGACAAATTGGCAGTTATCGGGCAGAAACCACCTACCGGCTGAAGAAGGGTTTAAGAGGCTGCTAACAGATCGATTGAACCTTCCATGAGGTAAATCTTTGCCATAACGACAACATGATGCCTGATTTAGATGGCGTACAAAGAAATATTTTGGATAGAGCGAGGGATGAGTAGAAGGTTTAAATGCGTTGAAAGTGCTGAGGGTTCAACATAATATTTAAAAGATATTGGCCCTTCTGCAAAAGGGCAAGTATTCCCAACCTAACCGCGCCAGGTAAGAGTTCTCTTCCTACTAATATGTTTCGTAACAACGCTAAGTTTAATTATAGGTTTTCCCGTAGAGAAGGATCAACAAGGTCATGCCCCATCACTCATATGCAGAACTCTGTAACCACCAGTGTTACTACTTAGTAAAACTTATCAGCGCAGAGTAGAAAATCAGCACCTTTATGGTCTTGTTACGGCAGCTCTACCCCACAGTCTTTATACCGAAAGTTCCTAAAATCTACACAGCTACAATTTCCTGAGGCGGATACTACCATATCTCACAACGCAGGGACTGGTAAAAGAAAGAAAACTGGATCCGCAAATGGATAGCTGTTTGCTCTCGACAGGCAGGAGCATGGCCACAATCATTAAGGTGAGGATCTGGCTTACGCAGGTGTGGGTATTTACTCAGGGCGGCACTTCAGAATCACGTTTCCAACGTGTGAAGGACCAGGATCATATTCCAGCGCAGACATCACTACTACAGACTTTAAACGATGGACCAGGAACATATTTCACTATTCCGTGGTTACACCACTATTATAGACTTCAAGCGATGGACCGGGAACATCTTTTAGTGTAGACATGGGTGCAATTCAGGTCCATACAGAATTAATATAAAGAAACAATTTCAGGATGCTCAAAAACCCATAATTAACAAGTCAAGCATCCCTGGCAATTTGGGGCGAATACAGATTGGCCATATTACCTAAATTGAAAACACAAAGAGCTGATTCATACCAGATTCATGGTGTAAAATTTGCAGCAAGGAGATTTCCCCTCAAATCGAAAATGGTCAAGAAGGTGTGCTTCTTCTCTTGTACAATAAATATTCCTTCCCTTGACAGGTAGCGTATTCCTCCATACTGGAAAGCAGAGAGCCTTCCCCAACGCCAGCCGAGCTCTTCCCTTCCCGCATAGAGATCCCTCCAGGAGGATTTATTCCCTTCCCAGCTCTTGCACTTCCATGATTTTAGCTTATGTATTCCAGTAACTCTCCCCTAATGGGCGTTCAGTCAAGGTAAATCATTAAAGCCTCCCAAGTTGGTGACCATAAAATAAGGCATTCACGCTCAAAAAATTAGCAGTAACGCCTCCTCAGTTTTGGGATGCAAGTCCAGGCGTTGCCTGGGCTGAATCTGTAGTCAATAAATAAATTGCTTTCTAGGCATAACCTGCCCAGCTTACGGGTACCTAGTAGGTAGCATGAATTGTAGCTAAAGCTAACTGTTGCTACTCGATGCCAGGTGTACATTTATTCCTGTATTCTCTTGGAACTTATCAGAAAAATGATGTTTTATTGTCTATTCTACTTTGCATAATCTCATGTTGACCCCGAGACAGGGTAGACCCGGGACAGGGTAGACGGAATGATTTACACTTTGTGTCATAGCTACCTACAGAGATATAAATTGTGAAATAAACAATGCTTATTTAGCGCCTTGCCAACGAAGGGATGAACTTGCTATAACCCGACATGAAATCGATTGGTGTTGATCCTCCCCATAATTATACACCATAATTCTTTCACTATTATTTTTCCTTTATGTTCTTCATAATCTAAACTATCTATATATATAGGATTCTCTTTTCTATAATCTCTTCTGATATCTATATGTGAGAGGGATTAGTCTCACATATAGGGCTACATTATTATATGTATAATCTACATATAATCTATGTACGTAAGGGGTTTTGCATTTTCCATGTGACATTGTAACACTAGGTGCTTACAATAAATATCAGAAATATTTATGTGTCTCCAATCTATATATATATATATATATATATATTATTCTTCATTAATATATCTATGTAGATTATATGTATGCTCTTCATATGATGTAAGTATGTAGGAGTTTTGCATTACCATGTAATGCTGTGACATTATGTGTTCAACTTGCAATATATATAGTCACAATTATATATAGGCCTCCAATCCATATTATTATCCGTTATTGTTTATATATGTGTGTGTGTGTGTGTGTGTGTGTGCCCACTATTATATATATAAGATTTGTTTCACCATGAACCCTTTCCAAAATTATCTGTAACTTAAATGTTCTACTCACATATATATATATATCTCCAGTATATATATACATATAATATTCTTCATTGTCATATACATAGGGTTCTACATATAATATTATATATGTATGTGATTTGTTTTACCATGTGATGTCCCATAAATACATATCTTAAATGTATATCTCCGTCATACATATGACGTTCTTCATTTATAATAATGTTAGAATGTCTCGAGTGCCCTTGATTAACATGCGGTGGGAGTAACTTCATTGAGGTGA